>NW_026494666.1:0-21411 GCF_026875155.1 Cherax quadricarinatus
TTTTAAACCCCTAGGAAAGACAAAATTTCTTTTTTAAAATTTTAAAAATGTTTTGGGAAGATTGGTTAGGGTAGAAAGGGGATTATCGTATAGGTTTGAGAAAAATTTTTAAAGTTAACTTTAAGGGGGGCGCCCGTAAAAAAAAAAGGGGGAAAAGAGCCGTGAGGATGAAATTACCCTTTAACAAAAATTTTTTGGAGTGGTTGGTGCAATTATTTAAAAAAGCATAAAAGGGGGGAAGGTCCCAGGGTTTGGCAGAGAGCATGCTAGTTCCTTTGAAAAAAAGGGAAAAGGGGGACAAAAGAGAGTGAAAAAAATTTAGGGGGTAAAGTTTGTTGAGATACCGGGTAAAGTTATGGTAAGTTTTTTTTTTGAAAAAATTTAAATAAAAAACGGAAATGGAAGAAATAAAAAAAGGGAGGCTTAAGGAAAGGTGGGGGTGGTGGCCAGGTTTTTTAAGTGAAACATAAAGTGAACAGTATTTAGATAAGGCAAAGGGGCTTTGTGGCATTTAGGGTTTAAAAAAGGGCGTATGACAGGGTGGGGGGGGGAAATGTGGCAGATGTTCAGCTTTTGGGTGGAGGTAGGTTACTGAAAGCAGTGAAGATTTTTTTTTACGAGGATATGAGGCCAAGTTAGAGTAGTAGGAAAAGGGAAATTATTTCCCCGTAAAAGTAGGCCTTAGCAAGGATGTGTGATGACACCGTGTTTTTTAATATATTTTATAGACGGGGTTTTAAGAGAAGAAAAGCAGGGTCTTGGCAAGAGGGGGGAGTTAAAAAAAAGAACCCAAAAGTGGGAGCTACAGTTGCTCTTTTTCTGATGACACGTGCCAATGGAATTTAAAAGAATTTTCAGGGTTGTGGATGAATTTGATAGGGGGGCAAAAGAAGAAAATTAAAAGTGAATACAAAAGAGTAAGGTTATGAGGGGGAAAAAAAAAGATTAGGTGAAAAGATTGGATATCAGATGAGGGGGAGGATGGAGGAGGGAAGAAATCGAATTTGGGAGTGGACGGTCAGCGAATGGGGCTAGAAAAATGGGTTAAAAATAGAATTGATGAGGGGAAAAGGGGGCGGTGCACTTAGGGTCTGGGAGACAAAAAACTTTGTCCTGAGGCAAAGAGGGGGGAAAGTAGAGAGTAAAGTCTTAAACCAACGCTCTTAAAATGGTGTGAAGCAGGGTGATGAAAGTTGCAGCAAGGGGGAAAGGGTGGGAGGGAGGGAGATGCATGTCTGAGGGCAATGTTGGGTGAATAAATCAGAGAATTCAGTTTGGAATTGGAGGTGCGGGATTACCAAAAATGTTGTCCCGAGGCAAGGAAGGGTTGTTAGGTGGGTTTGGACATGTAGGAATGGAGAGAATGGACGAAACAGAGTGACTTTAAGATGTATCATTGTGAAAGGGAAAAGGAAGGGGGGGTGGGGGCCCGACCTGGGAAATTTTGGGAGTGGGGGGGAAAAGGGAAGGTTTTGTGTGCGAGGGGTTTGGGAATTTTCCCCAGCGGGCATGCAGGCCCCGTGTTTGATGGGAAAGTAAAAGGAGAAAAATTTTTTTTTTAAAATATTTTGGGACATCCCTGAAGGAGTGTAGCAAATAACATTTTTTAAAAAGGGGTTCGGGGAAAACCCGGGCGGGCCCCGGCCCTTGAGTCCGGGAAGGGGAATTTAAAAGGGGCCGCCTCAAAGGGAGGGTGTTAATTTTCATTTTAAAAAACTGTAGTGTAAAGCCCCCCTTCGGGAAAAGACCGTGAGGGAGTAATGAGGGTTTAAAATTTTTTTTTTTTGGGCCCAAACCCCTCCCTTGGGGGAAATCCCCATTTGTGATAAAAAAAAAAATAATGAAATAGTTTTAAAAACAAATTATTTTTAATAAAAAAATTTGTTAAATTTTTCCCCATAATCCCATATTCAAAAATATGAAATTTTTATACATTTTAAATTATTATTATTATCTTTAATTTATTAAATTAAATAAATTAAATTTGGGAAATTTTTTATTCACACAAAAAAAAAAGATTTACTGTTTTTCCCTTTTTGGCAATTTTTGTGTAAATTTTGTCAACCCATTCACGACTGCAAAAATTGGGAAGGACAATGTCATGTTTTTTCTCTGAAACACCCAAAGAAAAGGACCATTTCCCTAGGTTGAGCTAAATTTTCCCAAGGGCATTTTTCCGTCATGAAAACAAAAAAAAACCCATATTATTTTTGAAATAAAAATTTTCCCAAATTCTCTCAAATAAACCAAAAAAAACGAAAATACAACCAAAAAAAACCATTTAAAATTACCACAAAGGGGGTGGCTAATTGCGGAAAAGGGGTAAATTCCATTTTTTTAGTTTTAGTTTTTTTTTTCCATTTTTTTGGTGTACTTTAAAAGAACTTTTTTCCATCATACATTACCCAAGTTTTCAAAAAGAAAGCCAAAAACAAATGGAAAAAATTTCCCGAATAAAGAGCAAGACCCCCTCACCATGAAAAGGGAAACCTGCCTTGGGGTCTGCTCGTTTGGGGAATTTTTGCTGGGGCTAGGGAAGCAAAAAATCGACCCCAAAAAACTGCCCCCTTTTTGGAAAAAAACTGCACATGGACACGCAAGAAAAGTAAAAGGGTTCCACGGGTATATGTTTTGTAGGGTACATGTATGTGCAGTGTGACCGAGGTAAGTGAATTACCAAGATGTACCTAAAATTTCTTGAAATGTTTATGAAAAAAAAAAGGGAATACCAAAAACAAACATAAATAAAAAAAATTACGGGCTTTTTTTTTGCACTCACTTGGCGGACGGAAATACCTCCCTGGGCGGTTGCGTCGACCAACCTACTACTAAAAGGGGGGGCCCCCCCTTTTATATGCTTTTGCTTTTTTTGCATAGGGTGGGGCAGACCCGAGGGAATTTTTTAAGAAATTTTTGTGCCTTGTGTTTGCCTGGGGTTCTGTTGAAAGCTATCAAAGGAGTTTCAAGGAAGGGTTTATTTTGGGATTTTAAATTTTCCCAAATTTAAAATAGAAGGCACAAAAATATAGTGAAATTTTTTGTAAAATTATTTAAACTAAAACCTTGAAAAGCAAAAGGGGTGTGTTGCCCTGGCGCAAAAATTTGGGCGATCTTTTCCGCAAAAAACACATTTTTTTTTGGGAAAATTTAAAAGGTTTAAAATGTTTAGGGGGAAGAAACCCCAAGTACAAAACCATGGGGTTATGTAAGGTAGGGGAAAGGTTTGGGATATAGTGTAAGAAATCCCTCTTGGGGTAAATAGTTTTGGGAAAAATTTTGGGAGAGGAGCCAAATGGGGGGGGGGGAACCTTCCTGGCTATGTTTTTTGATTGGGTAAAAAATTTTCCCGGGCCTGCAGTCATGCCTTCAGTTTGCTTGTAAAAAGGGAAATCATTGATAAATTTATTTTAAAGGTGAAAATTTTTTAAAAATTTTGGGTTTCCCAAAACCCTTGTGTATTTGGGTTTTGTCAAATTTTTGGGGGTGAGTTTGTTGGTCTCACCCCAGTAAAAATTTTTTTAGAAAGCTTATCATGCCCAGTGACACTAAGAAATAGTCAAATTTAGGGGGGAAAAAGAATAATAGTGCCCACTGTGAATAAAAAAAGGTTAAAAGAGAGAGAGATAAAATTTCCCAAAAAAACATTGATGAAAAATGAGAAAGAGCAAAAGGTACAAGGACACTACCGGGGGAAACCCCCTCTGGCTAAAAAGACTGGGGTAACAAATTTTCACCATTTTTTGGAGACATACTTGCGTGTATTGCAAATAAAGATTTTAAGTATGAAAGGGGTATTTCCTCTGACCCCTTTTATGTTCAAGAAAAGGGCAAGAATTGGGGTTTTCACTGTATCGAAGGGTTTCCCCTGCGGGCCCCAAGGCCTGTTTGGGCCCTAGGCAGAATAAAGAAGGGGCTATAACCCTTTCTGGTCGAGACCCCTGATCCTGAAAAACCCTTCTCAAAGGGGGGAAAAAATTTTTAAAAAAAAAAAAAAAAAAAAAAATTTTTAAGAAATAAAAGAGAATCTTTTCCCCAAAGGGGAATGACACCAAAAGATGAAATTTTTTTGGAAAACCTTGAAAGGAATTATGCTCACGCAAAGTTAGCGGCTTTAACGAATATACGATCGGCAATTTCACCCACTTTGAGCCCCCAATTTTATTTTCCCAATTTCCCGTGTTTCCAGTCGACAAAAAAAAAGTAACAATTTTCCTTTGAACTCCATTTTTTTCTTTTCGATTTTGGTAAAAGCCCCCCCCTTTTTCTGATTTCCCAAATACCCCCGTAAAGTGGTTCAGAAATTGGGAAATTTTGGGCCCAATTTTCACAAAAAATTTCAAACAAAGCCAAATTTTTAAAATAGGGCCAAATAAATAAGACAGAATTCCTGGCACTAGGGGCCAAAGGGGGTAGTAACCCCTTTTGGAAAAAATTACTAAATTTTTTAAAAAAGAAAATTTCGTTTTTTTTTTGGGCCGCCCCGCCTTGGTGGGGTCGGGTGGTTTTTTTGAAAAAAAACAAAAAAAATTTCCCGGACAAAAAAAACATTTTCCCCCTGTTTTAATTTGTCACATCTCCAGCTCTTCTAAATTACTCTTTTTTTCCATTTTTAATTTTTATTCTCACAAAAAATAGAAAAATTTACGTAAGTAGACTACGCATTTAAATTAAAAAGGTAAAAAATAATACAGTTTCACTCGTGAAAGAATTTAACTCACCAGTTTTACATTATTGGACACAGGCGGGGAATTTGGGTTTACCTCTTGAACATTGGCAAAAATTTTAAAATTTCTGCTACTTTTAGCTTTAATTTTTAATACTTTTTTCTCAAAAACCAATCAAAATCATCTCCAAACTGTAATGTACTTCCATTCTAAACAAAAAAGAAAAAAGAAAACAGAAAAACCCAAACCCCTTTAAAACCCCTAAAAGAAAAAGCCTGCAAAGTCACTGTTTTTAAAAACCAAAAAAATGGTTTTGGGGGTTTTTTTTTTCTCCTCATTATGCACTGTGGCCGCAGGATTTTTTTTTTTACTGGGATACACTTCCAAGCAAAACCCCTTTTTTTCATATGTAGGCCTCCCGCTTTTTCCCCCGCAGATTTGAAATTTCGCAAAAAATTCAGGGGTACAAAAGCAAGAACGGGGGCTCTCAAGCCCCTAAAGTATGGCACTGAAAACCCAAAGGGTTAACCCATTAACTGTTTCCCAAAAATAATCAAAGTTTTGTACTGGGTAGGGGTCTAAAAAGAGATCATCGTTTTATTTTTTCCGCCCCCAAATTTGGCAACGAATTTTTCCCAGATGCCGGACAGTACAGAATGGGGCCTAACACTCGGTGTAAAAGCAAATATTTTAAAAAAAACTGGGAAAACCCCTTTTGTACCCATTTGGGCACCATTCAAATTTAGTGTCCCGCTAGACAAATAGCATGGCAAAACCCCCAAGATTTTACTGTGTCAAGTTTATACTTTATCCCTTCTATTTTTTAAAAAGTGATTTGATCCTGAGTTTTAAATGGGTTTTAACCCCTTTGGGCTGCCGGGCCGTATATACACGTCTTACGAGGAACCCCTGTTTTTCATAAACAGGAAGGGCCCCCTTTACGGGTTTCCTTTCCGCGTTCCCCTAATACGGGCATTTCAAAATTTAAGGGCCAAAACTCGCCCAAAAAAAGGCTTTCCCCCCCCCTGACTTTCTAAAACGGGCAAAACCCTGCCCCCCCCTGTTTTTTTTAACATTCTCCAAGCCCCATAACCCCAAGTTTTTCTCCAATTTTTTCTGGAAAATTTCCCAAAAATTTTAAAAGTTTTTAAAAAATTATTTCCCTATTTTTTTAAAACTCTTATAATATACTTAAGTAAACCCGACCAAAAAAACAACATACCCTGCTGGCATGCAGGTAAAAACAATTTAAAAATTTGGGAAGTTCTTATGTCTCCAGACACATAAATTTGTAAAAAGATAATAAAATCATCGAGTCTTTAAATTTTCGTATATTTCGTTAAAAAATACACATTTTCATTAAAAACCATCCATGATATTTTTTTTTAAAATTTATATAATAAACACATGCAAAACATAAAAAATAAGAAAAAATACACCCCCCAGTAAATAAAAAAACATAAATGTGAGATGTGGTAGCAAAACGACTTGCAAAGTGGGCGCCATATTAAAAATGATAAAAATAAAAAACAATACCACCGAGTCTAATTAAAAAGTCCCTATATTACGGTAATTTACACAATTTATTAATCCATCCATGATATTTTTTTCAAAAATTTTATAAAAAACACGATGGGAAACATATAAAAAAAGATAAAAAACAACCCCACAGTAAATAAAAAACATAAATGTGAATGTTTGGTTTGCAGACGACTTCACCCGTGACCCATTAAATTAAAAATGAAAAATAAAAAAAACAATACTCACCAAGTCTCATTAAAAAGTCCCTATATTACGTTAAAATACAAAATTTTCATTAAACCATCCCTGATATTTTTTTCCCAAAAATTTTATAATAAACACGAAACATAACATAAAAAGATTTATAAATACCCCCACCCAAAAGAATAAATAAACCAAAAATAAGATGTGGGAGGGGCCCCATAACTTTTACAAGTGAAAGGCAAAAAATAACATTTTCAAATCTAACATAAGAGAAAATGTGTTACTGGGGGGGTAAAAGTTTTAAAAAATTTTTCCTTTTGTATGTATTTTAAAAAGTTTATTCAGGAAAACACAAATCCGTTACATAAAATTATCATACATAACAACATACGGTAGGGGAACCAAAGGGAAAACCCCAAAAAAGGGGCAGTGTACTTATTTTCCCTTGCCTTTAAATCGAGCTTAATTTCTTCTCAAAAAGATGTTACATGAGAATGGGAGTGTTCTTTTTTATTAAACCCACCCGTAACAATGTAGAGACAACCTTACACAAAGGGAACTTTTTACACAAACCGACGTTACACTTTGTTTGTTTACAAAAATTTCGGTCGCCGGTTTGTTTTTCATAACTCCGGGGGCCTGCCCCCCCTCATGTACTCATTCTTTTTTCTCTCTTTTTATTTTGTTTTATCTTTATTTTCTTACTTTCCCACCCTTTCATTAAGACTACAAAATTTTAAAAGGGAATTAATGAGTGAACTGATAAACAAATTTTTTCGCACTGGGGTGCTTTAAAAAACAAAAGAATAGTATGTGTGGGGGGTTTGGGCCCGGTAAGGAAACCCCGGGTGACACCAAACATTAAACCCCACTTTTAATTTTTTACAAAACTACTTTTTTCCAAACCCCAGATTAAGCTAAAAAATTTTTTAAGGTTAAAATAAGAGTGCACTAGTTTGTATTTTACTTTTTTAAATTTTTTTTTGATCCTGGCAATTTTCTAAATTAAAAATATGGTTGTGTAAACTTGTTATCTAGTGTTTTGTAAGCATTTATAATTTGGGAAAAAAAGGGGTTTCCCCTTTTTCGGGGGGTTTCCCGCTTTTAAAAAGGGGGTAGCCTGGAACCTAACCTGCCGTATAATGGGGCCCCCCCTGTAAAATACTCATAAATTTTAGTGGCTTTTAAATCAAGCAGAGAAAAACTGGGAGGGCCAAAATGGGAAAAAATGGGGCGTGTGGTCAGTTTTGCACCCTATAAAAAAAAACCTGGAGCCAAAGCCCGTGCATAAAAAAAAAAACCTTTTCCCAACCTTTTTTTTTTTTTTTAAAAGCCGACTTTGTGGCCTTTTCGAAAAGTATTTAAAGGGTTGAAAACCCTTTTTTTCTTGGTCTCATTTGAAAAGAATGGAAAACCCTATTTTAAAAAAAAAAGAGGTGATTTTGAAATTTATTTTTCTATAAAAAGAACGTGGGAAAAGGGGCTCAAAGTAGGGGAAAAAGTTTTTTTTTGCCAATGTTACAAAAGTTTAAACCAAATGATGTCATTGTCCAATAAAAGTCCAACTAGCCATTCTGATATGCAGTCATGAATGGGTTGATGTTATTTATACAATTATTACAGTATTGCAGTAGTCTGCATAATAGTAAGTCTTCTATTTTTTGTTGAATAAAAATTCAAAATAGAAAGCAAGAGTAATATCAGAGGGGCCTGGAGACATGACTGATGAACAAAGAAAATGTTATTTTAGAGCCAGGAATGTCTGCATTGTTCATTCTGGACCTATTTTGAAATTGTCATATTTTTATTTTTGTGAAATTGGCCAAATTGCAAATTTCTGACCACATTATTGGGTAGTTGACATCGGTAAATGGGCAGTTTCTTGTACTCAATCGATAGAAAAAAATGGAGTTCTAAAGAAATAGCTATGAGTTTGGGCGACTTTGGGAAAAACGGATTAGCCAAAAATAGGGCTCAAAGTGGGGCGAAATAGCCGATTTGTAAATATCGCTGAGGTCGCTAACTTCGCGAGAGTATAATTCCGTCAGTTTTCCATCAAATTTCGTTTTTTTGGTGTCATTACAATCGGGGAAAGATTCTCTATCATTTCATAAGAAAAAATAAATTTTTATTTTTAAATTTTGCGACACCAGGAGACACCTCAGGATTGGGGTTGCGACAGTCAAGGGGGTTTAAAATGGATATGGCCACAAGTGGTCAAGGAAATATTAAAAACCTTGATAATAACCCATGCACAGCATTTGTGCAGCATCCTTTCATTTTTGATATCACTGGTAGTGTCATCCTGCCAGAATGTCCTATAACCTGTGCCCTAGGTAAAGAGAAACGATTCTGGAACGTGTGTAAATTGTATTCAGAAAAGGCTGGCTGGCCGGCAAGCTGACTCGGGCCCTTATCTCTGTCTGTATCTGTCTCCTCTGTCTGTCTGCCCCGTCTGTTTTGCCCTTCTCTGTTTTCTCTCTCTCCCCTCTCCCTCTCCCTCTCTCCTCTCTCTCTCCCCCTCATTTTCCCACAGGGTTTGACAAAAAAAGGGTTTAAGGTTTAAATTGACAAGCTATTTACTTTTTAAAGGGGATCCGGGGCTAAAGATTTCCCCTATTTCAAAAACCTCAGCCCTTTTTTTTTTTTGTCATCTTAAAGTTTTTCTCCCTCAAAAGCCCGGTATCGACAAAATCTTGTCCCCGAAAACCGGGTCTCCCAAATCCCCCCCTTCTCTTCTCAGAACCCAAAAAAAACCCCCCTTTGCTCAAATCTTTTTTGCTCCCCCCTTTCCCCCTCTTTCCCGCCCCCCCATTTTTTCCCTTTCCAGTTTTCTGTACGGGTTCTTCCCCTCTCACGGCTCTATTACAAGGTGGGGGGGTTTTCACCCTCCTCCTCGTTCTGTCCCTTTCCCTTCCCTGTCCCCTCCCAACCCCTCCCTCTTCTCCCAAACCCCCCCAGGTTTCTGCCCTTCTGTCCCCCCCCCACACTTCTTCCCCCCCATTTTCCCCAACCCCCTTTTTTTTTTTTTTCGCCCCCCCTTTTAAAGAAACAGTCCATTCCCTGCCCCCAATCATTACTCACCCTCCCCCTTTCCTATTTTCCAATATGCCCTCCCTAAAAACGTCTTTAAATTTTAAAGAAACACTTGACGCAAATTTCCCCGAATGTATTGAAAGGGACAAAACCTTCAATCCACCCCTTTTCCCTTTCTTTTTTCCCTCTCCTCCATCCCCAAAAAACCCATTTTTTTGGGAAAAGCCCTTTCCCTTTTTGCTGTTTAAACCTTTTCCGATGCCCCCGGGGCCGTAAACTTTTTAAAAACCCCCTCTAGTCCTAGGTGCCCTTACCTGCGGTTTCCCTTTGGCTTTTTTTCCCCTTTGGGCCAAAATCATGGCCAAACTTACAGTGGAATACCCCGGGCCCTCGGGGGAAAATCGGGGCGAGCTTCAGATGTTTGCTTTCCTTTTTTCCCCCCGGGTTGGGGTGTTTGCTTAAAGAAAAAAATTACATTTCCGCTTTTTTCCAACCCACCCTCAGGCTATAATTTTTTTGTATTTTTTGGGTTTCCTTTCTCGTTTGGGACCTTTAATAAAAGTGCTCTTTTCTATGAAAATGATATTCTGAAACTGTCCCCCTATTTTTTCCATACCTCGCTGCATTACAGTGCAGCTTACCATTTAAATAAGTGGTTTAAAATTTATTTCTTTATACCTCCCCCTTCTGGGGCCCCTTAACTATCCCAGATTTTCCCCTTTCCCTTTTTTCATCCTTCCCGCCCCCCAACTTCTGTTATTTGGGGTTTTTTTTAAGCCCACCTTTCCCCTCTGGGGGGTCTCATTGTGACTCGCCCCAGCATTTATTTGGGGGCCCTTTCTCCGCTTTTTTCCCACCCCTCCATTTTTTTAAATAGGGGTACCCCCACCCATTTTGATCCTCGTACCACACCTCTCTTGCATCGATCTCCCCAAGTCTGTCTTCCCCCCACTGCACTAGACTTTGCCGGGTTCTGTTCAAAACCAGATTTACATAAACAGCGATCACTTTCCAATCATTCTTACTTTTTTCATATTCACCATTTTCTTCGTACCCCTCGCGGGAAATTTTTGATCGGGAAAATTTGGGGAAACCTTTTTTTATTCGCAAGAAACTGCTTTCAGTAAATTTCCCTTCTTCATCCTCCATTAAATAACTTTTAAAACCTCTTCTCAACATAAATTTTTTAAAAAAAACCGCGGGCTTCTCTTTCCTTACCCCCCCCCAAAACCCAGGCAGGCACTCTCAAAGTGTATGCCATGGTGGTCTCCTGCCTGTGCTCGGGCAGAAACATTTGAAAGGGCGCTGCGGGGGACAGGTCCCCAATGCAATAGAATCACAAAAAAGACTTTTTTAATTTTAAAACCCAAAGTGACAGCCCCCATTTGGGCCGTGTATCCGTGATGATAAACCCCACTTGCTGCGAGATTTATGTTTCCACCATCACCCTCGGCTTCCTCAAAACGAGTGCGGGCGGGAAAAAAGTACGGAAACTGAGGGGAAAATTTTACTCCCCTTTAAACCAGCCCTGCTTTGCAATTGCTGGATCGATAAACCCAAAAAAACCCTCTTAAATTTTCCATTAAAATTTGGGCAATCATCTGGTCTGAAATTTTCCCCAGGGGCTCCATCTATCCCCCTCTTTTCTTCCTAAAAGGGCCCTCCCGAGTTTTAGCACTCTTGGGCTTTTTTTCTCACATTGAAGAACCTATAATGTTTCCTTTTAACACTTCAGGAAAATGAAAGGGGACCCCTCTCCCCTTGGGCCCATCATCGGCAGCTGGGCCCGACAACATTCAAATTCCGGAAAGTTTCCCAAAATTTACATAAGTCTGCGCTTGCAGCCCTTACACCTATTCAATCTTTTTTTGGTCAAAAAGGAGTTCTTTTTCCCCGCTTGTTTAAAAAACTGCCAATTTTTTCTCCTGTTTCCGCAAACCAGTACTATGGGACATAAAGCCTTTCCCCCTATCGTCCCATTGCCCCCCCCTTACCAGTGCAAATTTCAAAATGATGGAACGTCTGGGAAAACGACGTTTAATGTGGTATTTAGAGACACACAACCATCTCTTTTTCCACTTTGTCAATATGGCCCCTTTTGTAAGGGGCCCCTTCTACCAAGACCCCTTTCTAACGCCGGATAACATTTTGTTCGTAAAAGCCCTTGCAAAAAAACCACTCAGTTTTTTGCCATATTTTTTGACCTTGAGAAGGGCAAATTTATTTCAACTTGGGGGTTACAGTGGTTTTCCCCAAAATAAACGCCGGGCCCGAAAAAATTTTGTCCATTTGGAAATAGTCCCGTTTATTTCGTCTAAACATTGGGTCGCAAATGGTCCCTTTTAAATCGCTAATTGTTTTTTCGTCCGGGGCGGGGAATCACGCCTGGGGCCGCCTGGGCCCCGCCTTCCCAGCCCGGTGCCATTGTTTTCCCGTGAGCGACGGGGCCCCTCGATGCCCTAAAGAAATATTTCATAAAAATTCCATTGATTTTAGTGCCCTTTCCCCGTGCTAAATAACTACCATGGCCCCCAAAGAAAGCTTCAAGTTCCAGCCCTTTTGGAAAAAAATTTTGAAAACAAATACAAGGGGATTTCCCCCCATACAGTTGGCATCAAAATAACGTTTTAAAACCCAAAACCGATACATTTTAAACGCTAAAAATTTTCCTCCATTTCCGCTAAAAAACCCCCTTTAAAACTGTTCGTCTGAGACCGGGGTCTAATGGGCGGCCTAAGGGCCCGCCTCAAAATGTTCCGCCCTGGCAATTTTTTTTACAAGCCACCTCCGCGGTAACAAACCAAGCATACAATCGTAACATTTTGTAAATTTTTAAAAGTGTTTTTGGTTTTTTTTAAAACTGCAAAATAATGGGCCATGGGCCCCCCAAAAAAGCTTCCCAATGCCAACCCTGTGGTAAAAAGGGTGAGAAATATTTTCGAAAAAACTGGGGGGACCCATGGGCAACTGCTGCTGCTGCTGCTGCTGCTGTAGCACTCTCAGCGCTGCGCTGCGTAGCACCGTCACCCCGCCTTTCTGCTGTAAACCCCCGCAGCTGCTACTGCTGCTGTAAATTCCCCTTGCCTTCTGCTGAACATCCCTCTTTCTGCTGCTGTAGCATCCCTGCTGCCCCGGGGTGCTTTCACTGTCCCGCTGCCCGCTGCGCTGTAGCACTGTCAGCTGCTGGGGCTGCTGTAGCACTGTCAAACTCCCGCTGCTGGGGGGGCATACACCGTCAGCTGCGCCCGCTGTACCACCGTCACTACTGCTGCTGCTGTTGTAGTAAACCCTCCCGCTGCGCTTTAGCATTTGGGCTGCGCTGCCCCCAGCACTGTCAGCTGCTTCTGCTGTAGCAACCCCGTCAGCTGCTGCTGCTGGGGGTGTAAACCCCCGTCAGCTTCTGCTGTTGGGGTACCACCGTCACTGCTGCGCTGCTGTTTTAGTAAACCCTCTTTCTGCTTCTGTAGCACCCGTCGCCCGGTGCTTGCTGCTGCTGTAGCACTGTCAGCTGTTCTGGGCTTGCTGCGAAACCCCATCAGCTGCTGCCTTTTTCGTACCACCATCAGCCCGCTGCCTGTACCCCCCAAACAGCCGCTGCTGCTTTTACCACCATCCGGGTGCTGCTTCTGTACTAAACCCTCAGCCCGCTGCTGCTTTACCCCCATCACGCTGCTGCTGCTGTAGCAAAACCGTTGTTTTGGGGGTGGCTTATTGAGAAAAACCCCCCAAACAATTAACCCCAAAGGGTTTTTGCCACCCAGGTATTAAACCCAAAAAAATCAGTGTCATCGAAAAACCCGGGCTAACTTATTTCCATTGGGGTCCTTTAAACTTGTCTCCCAGGATGCAACCCACACCAAATCGACTAACACCCCGGTGAACAGGGAAAAATGCCTGGAACTAGTGCTCATTTTGGTGAATTTAAAGCCAGCAAAGGTTGGTTTGAGAGTTTTAAAAGAATCGTAGTGGCATACACAGTGTGATAAGGCCTGTTTGGAAGAAAATGCCAAACAGGACCTACAGTACTCAGGAGGAAAAAAACACTCCCAGGACACAGTGTCTCATCAGTCATTGTTTGCATTTTCAATAAAGGTAAAGTGTCATTTATTCTTCATTTAGTAGAGTAGTACATGCACAATATTACTGTGCATGTACTACTCTCTATTGTGCATGTATCCTTCTCTTTGTGTGTAGGAAAATGTTATTTCATGTGGTAAAAATTTTTTTTTTCATAGTTTTGGGTGTCTTGCACGGATTAATTTGATTTCCATTATTTCTTATGGGAAAATTCATTCGCATAACGATAATTTCGCATAACATGAGCTCTCATGAACGGATTAATATCGTTATGCGTGGGTCCACTGTAATTTATGAAAATGTTTGTAGAAAAATACAAAGGTGGTGGTGGTAGAGGGAAGCAGTTGTGATAGTGGTTGATGTGGTAACAGTTGTAATAGTGGTAGAAGGTCTTAGTGATGGTGGTAGAGGGTTCCTTCTTTAGTGATTCAGCAATTCTACCACAACTCCTCCAATGTTGTTGGAGTTATTTAGGCTACAGAAAAACACCACCGCCTCAGCTGCTGCTTCACCACCATATGGACGGCTTACTCTTAGTGGCCCCTTTTACTTACCCAACAACAACACAACACCCTCTCGTGACATATGTAATGACTTATTTTATTCATTCTAGAGTATATTCCATGTTTCTATGTTATTATATTGTTTATTATGTCATGTTAGTTGAATTGTGATAGATAAATAAGCCGTAGAGTTGATATTAGTGTCATATTCTCCAACAATAAACTTGCCATCCCCTCCCTCACACAAACAAGTCTCCAATAAGAACAAAAGAAAGGAGGAACACTGCAGTAGGTCTGCTGGCCCATACTAGGTCATGTCCTTCACAAACCCAAACCACTAACAGAAAAAAAGCTACCCAAGCAATAAGCCAGGTGCAAGTCCGATCAAATCCAACCTCTCTCACTTGTGTATTTATCCAACCTAAATTTGAAACTACCCAAGCCATAGCTTTTTAGAACAAAAAGAAAGGGAGGAACACTGCGATAAGCCTGTTGGCCCATACTAGGCCGTCCTTCACAAATCCAACCACTAACAGAACAAATGCTACCCAAGCCAAAAGCTCAGGTGCAAGTCCGACTCAAATCCAACCTAAATTTGAAACTACCCAATGTTTTAGCTTTGATCACCCTACTGGCAGACCGTTCCACTCATAAAACTACCCTTTTACCAATGTTCATTTATACATTTTATTAGTGCTATACATTTATTTGGCATTTTTTTTCTACATGTAAATCTATATTTATGCTAGGGAAGTGACCCTGAAGTGACCTAGAGTCCTTTGGGGGGGGATTCCCCTTCCAAAAAAATAACCTCTCTTCCCTCTCTCCCCCTCCCTGTCTTCCATTCATCAACAACAGCCTTCAATAAAGGTAACTGTCATGTTGAATGTTCATTCTTTTGTGCATTTTTAATCTATTTTTTAGGTAAAAAAAAAAATTGTTGTTAATACTTTCTGGGTGTCGGGAAATTTGAATTAATTGGATTTACATTATTTCTTATGGGAAAATTTTATTCGAAAATCGTCTATTTCGATAATAATCCCCCCTTCCAGGAACGGATTAAGGACGATAATTGAGGGACCACTGTATAATATTTTGGCCCAAGCCCACTCCTTAGGCTTCCGGGGAATCTACCATCCTTCCTTAAGAACTTTTTAACTGACAGACATTTCCGTGTTCGGGTTTAATGTGCTCTCCCCAGACCCTTTTTCCAAGCTGAAGGTGTCCCCCAGGGATGTGTTTCCCGAGCACAGCACTTTTTCTCCTTGCTATAAATGATTTGGCCTCTAGTCTTCCATCCAATATGTGGTCATCACTCTATGTTGATGACTTCGCTATTGCTTGTGCAGGCGGGTGATTGTCACATCATTAGTTTCTCTCCAGCATGCAGTCAACCGTGTTTCTAATTGGGCCACCACGCATGTGTTTCAAGTTTCCAGTACCAAAAACTCACCAATTACTTTCACTAGATGCACTGTCATCTCAAATCATCCTTTGTACCTCTGTGGCTCAAGTATCCCTGAATGTGATACAGTCAGGTTTCTAGGCCTTCTCTTTGACCGTAGGTTATCCTGGAAACTCACATTACCTCTCTGAAGGCAACTTGTCACAGCCGGCTGAACTTTCTTAAAACCCTTGCTCATCTTTCATGGGGGGCTGATCATCGAACCTCCTTCGCCTACATTGAGCCCTCATTTTATCGAAACTTGATTATGGCAACCAGATCTATTCAGTGGCCTCTCCCTGCTACTTTTCTCTAGCCTTAATTCCATCCATCATCAGGGGTTACGTTTATGCCTTGGTGTTTTCGCTCTTCCCCTGTTGAGAGCCTCTATGCAGAAGCGAATGTTCCATCCTTGTCCCATCGCCGGATGCCCCATTGCCTTCCCCTACTATGTACGCTTCATGACCTCCACAATCCTTCCATTTATAGAATAGTCCACGATTTTAGTAGACATTCTTTATTTGTTCGCCGCCCCTGTTTGCTCCGTCCTTTTCACTTCCCCCTACATTCACTCTTGTCTTCCCTTCAGTTGCCACCTTTCTATGTTCATGTAGCATCTCACTTTTTCCCTACCTCCCTGGGAAGGTCCAGCTGTTCGAGTCTGTTCTTTCTCACTCCGTTGCTCAAAAGCCCAACTACCTACGGTAGCTTCCCGCTCTCTTTTTTTTGACCACTTCCACTCTCATTCTCATGCCATCGCAGTGTACATAGATGGCTCTAAGTCTTCTGACGGTGTCGGATTTGCAGCAGTGTTTCTGGACAGCGTCGTGCGAGGGCACTTACTGTCTTCGGCTAGCATTTTACTGCTGAATTGTATGCCATTCTGCAGCACTTATCCGTATTGCATCTTTGCCTGTGTCATCATTTGTGGTTGTCTTAGAGTCCTTAGTGCTTTACAGGCTATACAAAAATTTGATTTCACACTCACCCCCTAGTTTCTCCGTATCCAACTTTGGTTACGCCGTATCTCTACCAAACATAAAGATATTGTTTTTTGTTGGGTCCCTGGTCTTTTTGACATACAGGGCAATGAACGGGAGACCTGCTGCACAGTCAGCATATATGACCTTCCAGTTTCATTTTAGAGGTGTTCCATTTACGGACTATTTTGCTGTTATAGCTACCCACCTTCACACCCGTTGGCAACAACATTGGTCTGCTCTGCTCAATAACAAAAATTCGTTCTATTAAACCCGGGGTACATGTATAGGTTACTGGCCATCTTCTTTCATCAGTGTTGAGGGGGGAGACTACTCTCTCCCCGCCTTCGCATTGGCCACACTCGCTTACTCATGGATATCTCATAGAGAGGCGCCCTGCTCCTCTCTGTGAGAATTGTCAGGTTCCAGTATCGGTCAGCCACATTCTGTTGTTATTTATTATTATTATCAAAAGAAGTGCTAAGCCACAAGGGCTATACAGTGCTGCAGGGTAGGAAAGGAAGCGAGGGTATTGGGCGGCAGAAGGGGGGAGGGGCGATCATAGGTTACAGAAAACAGCGGGGCAGGGGATAGTGCAGGGTAGAGGGTAGCAAGAGATCGAGGTAGAAAGGGCTGAAGGTATCATCAGAGTTCGGGAAGTAAGTCAGTTGTTGTCAAAAAGTCAATGAGAGTGTCCGGATGAAAGGTGGGTCCATCAGCGAGAAGGGAAAGGGTAAAGAGGAGAGCAGCGGAGCGAAGACGACGTTGGAGGTAAATTCTGACGTGCTTCGTTGATAAAGTGGGCAGTCTAACAGAATGTGGCTGACCGATAATGGAACTTGACAATTCTCAGAGAGAGGAGCAGGGCGCCTCTCCATGAGATATCCATGAGCAAGACGAGTATGGCCAATGCGGAGATGGAAGAGGGGTAGTCTCTGAACCTCGGCACTGGTGACAAGAAGACCCAGTAACCTATACTCGGTTTAATAGATGCTGCTCTCTCTTTACCTTCCCTTCTTGCTGATGGACCCACCTTTCATCCGGTTCTTTTCAATTGACTTTTTGACAACAACTGACTTACTCCACAAACTTGATGATGATACCTTTAGCACTCCCTGACCCTTTCTACCTCAATCTCTTGCTACCCTCTACCCCCGCACTATCCCCTGCCCCGGTTTTCTGTAACCTACTAATCATTTCCCCCCCCCCTTCTGCTGCCCATACCCTCGCTTCCTTCCCTGCCCCCGCAGTGCTGTATAGCTCTTGTGGTTTAGCACTTCTTTTTGATTATAATAATTTAAAAAGGTTAAGGATTCCTAACTTTATTGACAGGCTAAGAGCTGTTACCTACATCAGCTCATTTGAAAGCATTTTATTGTTATGAGACATACAAGTAGGGAACAGGATGAAGTTGGAGCCAGCATTTTCCTTTGATCAACTGACTTTATCTTTGTTGACATCGTAATGCGTACAAATGTGCTCCATACTCGAGTTTATCTTGGAGATAATGATCTCAGATGAAGTGATGTTCTGGAGAAGGGTACATCCAGAGTGAAGTTGCTGTTGTCTACCCATCTTGTGGTATAGAAGCTTGCTTCACATTGTCCTCGAAGTGGATCCAAGTGTGGTACTTTGACAATATTGGCCTTATACATAAAAAGTAAGGCCACCCCCATCCCTCCTGTGTTGAAGGCTCTGCTCAAATGACAGATTATCCAGGATTGGTCCAGGCAAGAGATGAGATGTCTTGCTCTGTTCTCTACTCTGTCAAGCAGTTGCAGATAAGAGGGGGGCAGGTAAACCCAAAAAAGTGTAACATACTCAAGGTGTGAGCGTACTTGTGCCTTGTATAGAAACTTGCAACCCCCTTCTGTCAAGCAGATGTGAGATACGGCGAAGTGCTGTAAGCTTCCTGGCTGCCTCGTTTTCAAGATTTACAACGTGGTTCTTCTTGGTCAGTTTGGAGTTAAATTTCACCCCAAGGATATCAACTTCTTCCCCAGGTGCCAACACCCTTCCATTCTCTCTCTCTGTCTCTCACAGGTACACATAAGTACAGTTACATATTATACATAGTGTAAATTACCAAGAATAACCCAAAAAATTCATGCAAAGTGCTTACAGTGCTTGTAGATATAAAGCATAATAAGAATGACTGGCAAGTAATACGCATTTTCACTTGATCAGGAATCAGACGTGTTGACTCCGCATTGCGTGTAATACCTGTTGGTTTACGAGCCACTCTCTGAGACAGAGACAAGCAGACGGAAAGACAGACACACAGGCAGACAGAAGGACACACACACACATGGGCACACAGAAACAGATAAGCAGAACTAGACAGACAGACATACATGTTTGTGTGTAACAGTGAAAACAAAAGAAAGCAGTGCACAATCATCAAGTTTTCACTTTTACAAAAGTAAAAATGAATAAATAATTGTAGTTCATTGTCGTGATGTATTATGTTGTTTTTTTCTGCTTAAGACTATAACTGCAACAGAAAAAGTATTTTTTACCTTTAAAATTTTGGTTGCTGGTGTTTGATGAAAGATTGTGAAGAGTGGAGAGTTATGCTGTCGTCCTACTGGGCTGAGGTGGATGGTAGAGGGTTTGGTACTGAAGTCGATGGTTGTACGGAGTGTGCATAAATTCTGTAATGGTTTCTGTTCTGTTTTACCCTGCAGTACATTATCAACCCCATGATAAAGCATCAGCTGCTCCCTTTACACCATTTCAGGGTCCTCTTCAGTGAAAAAGACTCTAAGTCATTCAGTAAGTCAAGTGGGTGAGTTAAGTCATTCAGTCAAGTCTGTCAGGTAACCATTTTAGCTCTGATGGAATTTCAGGTTCCCAGCTTATTTCTATAACCATAGCAATGTACTGGTAACAGTTGGAAGCCATAGAAAACTGGAGGGACCTTCACTACCTTTCTAAAAACCTACTTGATTGTGAATCTGGTAACTTTGGCAGCTCTCTGCCTCACACAAAAATATCAACAGATGAGAACAAACCAATATGCCTTATAATTCAGGGCTAAAAGGGGTTAATCAGTAATGTCAGTCAGTTTAGTCAGTAAGTTAGTCAAGTCAGTAAGTTATTCAGTCAAGTCAGTAAGTCATTCAGCAACACTGGTATGCCTACTGGTGTCATGATTGCTTGGCAGATACAAGATATGGTAATTAAAAGATCAAACCACAATTCACCAACACAGCTACCTTGTAGGAGAGAAGTAGAACTGAACGCGTAAGCTGGGATGGTGGTGTCGGGACGGGGGATGGTGGGAGGTCTTCCCCGCTGACCCACAACAAGGTGGGCCGCTTTTAAGTAGAGAATGGCCGCACCATTGTCACATAATGACGTATTTTATCATTTTTGAGTACATATCAGATTGCTATGTTACTTATATTGTTTTCATAACAGATGAATCATGATAGATAAATGAGCTGTAGAGTTGACATTAACGTTTATATTCCCGCCTCCGAGAGCAAGAATTCCGTTGGAACGGATTAATCCCCATTTCAGTTCATTTAAATGAGGAAAATTAACTCAGGATACGATCTGATTGGGATATGAGCAAGGTCACGGAACGGATTAAACTGTAAGCTGAGGTTCCACTTTTATTTCTAAACAATAGTAAATGACCAAGGCAGTTGAAAATGTTCAAGTCATGTGTGTTTGTGACTATTTGAGTACTATTTCAGTACCTAATCTTTGTGTCAGAACAAAGATTGGCTTTGAAATCATAAGAAACTATTATAAACTGTAATTATCAGAACATAAAAATTATACAAATGGACCCTTAAATGGTCCAAACGTATATATACGTTTTTTTCAACATCTGAAAGTATGTAAAAAAATGTAGATCTTCTTTTTTGTTTTTTCATTTGAAAACGTGGAAAAAAAAAACTTTTATCTACATTTTTTTTTGTTAAAATTTGAAAATATGTAAAAAAAGTAATCTACTTTTGTAGCACTACGAAATTTTAACGTCAATCTCTTTGGACCGTTTAAGGGTTAAAATAAAAATGAGAAAAAAGGTATATCGGCAAAAACTTCTGCAAGTGGTAGGGCTCCATGTTGCCGTCAGGCGAGCATCCAGCGCCAACTTTGCAGTCTTATATCTCATTAAGTACTGATCCTAAAACACAGGGATATGCAGTGGGAGAATGAAAGGGGGAGGTCAGTCTTTGTGTATGGGTTTTGGTCCCTTTTTACACACACAAATTGCCCTCTTTAAATTTTTTTTATTTTATTTTTTCAAATATTCAGAGCGCTGGAGTGAAAATGTAGATCTTGGTGTGTGCAGTATTTAAAAAAAAACTGGGATTACTTAGTACCTTGTATTAGCAAACCCGTTAGAACAAACAGCATGGTAAACCCTAGAGATTGGGTAGTGCCATGTTGTATTAATACTCTCCCTTTTTGAGGAAAGTGATGTTGACGCCGAGTTTGGGGGCTTTGAGATGGCTATGGGCCCTAAGTGGTTGAGGAAATATAAAAAAAAAAAAACTTGGATAATAACCCTTTGGAACATTTTGCATCCTTTAAATTTTTTATGCAATTGGTAATGTCATATTTCCAGAATGTCCTATCACCTATGCCCGAAGTAGAGAGAGATATTGAGAGAGACGATTCTGCAACATGTGTAACGTGTTTGGCTGGCTAGCTCTGTCTCTGTCTGCTTCTCTCTCTCTGTCTTAGAGAGAGCCACTCATGAACCAGAATCAAGGACTAAATAAGTTTATTTAGGCACAGGTACACACAAGTACAATTATCATTGTGTAAATTACCTAAGATAACCCAAATGAGGCAGACAAAGTGCTATACTGTGCTTGTTGAAATGAGCATAAGCATGACTGGCAAGTAATACACATTTCAGGCACAGTTGTATCTTTATACTTGTTCAGATGTTTAAGATTCTGCCAGCATGTGTAAATACCTGTTTGGGTTTATGGTGGCTCTCTCTCAACAAAGAGAGA
>NW_026494677.1:0-21433 GCF_026875155.1 Cherax quadricarinatus
CCCATTTTAAAATTAAAACCTTTGTAATTTGTATTTCTTACCTTTGTAACTTGTGAGTTCATTACCTTGTACCTAGTTCAGCCATCAAAACTTTGGAGCCCGGTCCCTGGACCCATTGTGTACCTCTGTAATCTGTAAATACCTTTGTAACTTGTCATGATTGTGACTAGACCTACCTGGAGTTCATTACCTTTGTAAATTGTGAGTTCATTACCTTTGTAAATTGTGAATTCATTGCCTCTGTAACTTGCTCAGCCATCAAAACTTTGAGGCCCAGTCCCTGGACCAATTATGTACCTCTGTAATCTTTTGACTACCGCCCACAGGATGGGTATGGGGTGCATAATAAACATATTAAACTAACTAACTAGCTTCACTATATTCATTTATATTGTTTCACTGTATTATTTCATCTAGCTTCATTTCAGTAGTGGCAGGTGAGGACCAATCAAGTCTCAGTTTTGTGACCTGACCCGTCACAAGGTCAATAAATAGTTGAGTAGGGTTAAGATAAATAGATTAAAATTAAACAAGCCACCAGGCCTCAATGAACTGTTTTTGCTGGTGCTTGTGGCTTAGTTAGTAGCATCCTCAGCTCACTCATTGATGGACCAAGATCGATCTTCAGCACAGGTAAAACTCTGGTCATATTTCCTGATACCTGTTGCCCCTGTTTACCCAGTAGTAAGTAGGTACCTGGGTGTCAGCCAACTGTTGTGGGTTGCATCCTGGGTGAGAAGATTAAAGGACCCCAGTGGAAATAAGACAGTCCCTGATGTACTATCTTCATTGGGCTATCCTGGATAGCTAGCCTTCTGGGTTAAAACCCAGAACAAATCTTTTCTGAAGGTTGTTAAAAGAATGCAAGGAGGCACTTGGCAAACCATTAGCCAGTCTGTTGAATAAATTGCTATAAATGGGTAGCTTGCTTAAGAATTGGAAAAATGGCATATATGATATCCTGTTTTAAAGTGGGAGATTGGTCTATAAGCTAAGGACCTATCAGCTTAATCTCATTTGTGAGGGAATTGATGAAATTGATAGTTGCGGTTCAGAGTCACCTTGAAATATAAAATTTTATCAACAAATTTTGGCACAGTTTTACAAAGGGGCATTTTCCGCCTTGCAAATTTACTAACCTTTGTCACTATTGCGTTTGTAGTGGTAGACCGTAAAAGTGAATAAGAGATGGTTCAAACGTGGCCCAAATTCTTTCATTCCATTATGCGAATCTAGACAGTGTCGAGGACGATCAGTGAAGACACAGTAAACCCTTGCTTTAATGGATTAATGGGGAAAATTGGTAGCTGGTAATGATTATGTGGGTGACCGTAACAATAAACGACAGTTCTGTTACAAACTTTTTTGTCATTTCAAAATCGTTTGACCTCATAAATTTTATTTCATGTTTCTGAAATACGTACATTAAACTGAGGTTCATTAAGTGGTCAGTGGTCAGTCGTCACGTGAGGTCACAGACCCTGAGCTGCTTTGGGGATTAGCGTGGACGGTTACAAAGCATGGCTTGGTTCTGCAGTGTTTTAAAAATTGAGGTTGGAGAGTTGAAGGAGGAGGTCTTGCTTCTCCAGGAGGAGATTAGGAGGCTGAAGGTCCACCTCAATGGGTCTGGGAGAGAGTGTGAGGTGGCTGGAGTTGTGGGGAATGAGGCTTCTAGCAGTGAGGTGCAGTCTGTCTCACGCTGTGAGGAGGCTGTAGTGGGGGAGGTAGCAACGGCTACCAGCAGTGAGGTGCAGCCCAGCACCTGCTACAAGTGGCGAGTGGTTCACAGTAATGGGAGGCGCATCAGAGTAAGGAAAGTTAAGAGTGAAGATCTGAAGGTAGGAAATCGCTTCTCTGTTCTTCAGGATGAATGTACTTCAGTGGCCAGTGAAGGTAAGGGTACTACTGCCCCTGCTAATGGAGGTAAGCGCATTCTTGTGGTTGGTGACTCTCAGGTAAGATATATTGACCGTGCTTTTTGTAATAGGAATAAGAAGATGAGAGATAGAGTGTGCTTCCCTGGAGCTGGTGTTGGGGACATTGTCAACAGGCTGGATAATATCATGTCAGGTAATGGGAACAAGCCCATTATCTGTCTCAGTGCTGGTGGAAATGATATTGGGAAGGGTAGGAGAGAAGAGCTGCTAGATAAGTACAGGTCAGCTATAGATTTCATTAAGTCTAAGGGAGGGATCCCAATCATATGTAGCATCTTGCCTAGAAGGGGAGTAGGAAATGAATGGTTGTCAAGGGCAATTGGTGTAAATTGCTGGCTAGACAGATACTGCAAGGAACTTGCAATCTCATTCATTGACAACTGGAACAACTTTTATGGCAAACATGATATGTATGCAAGGGATGGGGTACATCTCTCTGGGGCAGGGGTGGTAGCACTTGCAGACTCGATTGAGAAGGCCATTGGTGAAATGCCTATGATTTTAAACTGATGGAAGATAGAGGTATGGGTGTGTGTGGGAAACAAGCAGGTTGCCATACTAGGGTTGGAAACAGTAAATGTATAAAAGGCATTCAGCATGAAGTTATAAATAAAGACAATAGATCAGGTCAGCAAACAAAGGGGGACAGCAGAGGGCAGCAAGGGACTAACTCCCTTAAGGTTTACTATACTAATAGCAGGAGTGTAAGAAATAAGATAGATGAGCTAAGATTAATTGCAAGTGCAGGAAACATAGATATTATTGCTATAACAGAGACCTGGCTCAATCTGAAAGATAGAGAGATGCCCTCTGAATGTCACATACAAGGCTATAAATTATTCCACACTGACAGGGTCAACAGGAAAGGTGGTGGAGTAGCGATGTATGTCAGAGACAATTTAAATTGTTGTGTTAGACAAGATATTAAATTAGAAGCGTCAGCCACTGAATCTGTTTGGTTACAACTTCTCGAGGGCCGAGAAAAACTAATTTTGGGTGTGATTTACAGGGCCCCAAATCTTGATAGGGAGTGACTTAAGAAATCGTAATGACACGATTGCAAATAAACCATACCCCCGGCCGGGATGAACCCGCGGTCATAGAGTCTCAAAACTCCAGCCCGTCGCGCTAGCCACTAGACCAGCCAGCCACAATAAGATTCATCCAACTAGGTATATTTCTACACCATGTGGTCACAGAGGTGCCTGTGCTAACTTTCCTATGGTGTAGAAATGTACCTAGTTGGATGAATCTTATTGTGGCTGGCTGGTCTAGTGGCTAGCGCGACGGGCTGGAGTTTTGAGACTCTATGACCGCGGGTTCAATCCCGGCCGGGGGTATGGTTTATTTGCAATCGTGTCATTACGATTTCTTAAGTCATGTTGACGGCAGTGAAGGGACTTGAGCTAGAGTTCGCCACGGCCACGCTAGCTGGAGATTCGTCTGTAAAAACTTGCATTTGTGGTCACAGAGGTGCCTGTGCTAACTTTCCTATGGTGTAGAAATATACCTAGTTGGATGAATCTTATTGTGGCTGGCTGGTCTAGTGGCTAGCGCGACGGGCTGGAGTTTTGAGACTCTATGACCGCGGGTTCAATCCCGGCCGGGGGTATGGTTTCTTGATAGGGAGTGCAGTAAACTTCTATGGGACGAAATTCGTAAGGCATCTACATACGAAAATGTTGTGCTAATGGGAGATTTCAACTATAGACAGACTGACTGGAGCAATTTGACAGGAAATTTAGAGTCAGGTGACTTTCTTGATACGATCCAGGATTGTTTTTTAAAACAGTTTGTGACAGAGCCAACTAGGGGAAATAACCTCCTTGACTTGGTTCTTGCCAGTAGGGAAACACTAATTAATAATCTTGAGGTTAATGATGAGCTTGGGGAAAGTGATCACAAATCACTCAGTTTTAATATATCATGGAATTCCCCTAATAATGGCAATCAAGTCTCCGTCCTGACTTTCGCTTGGCTGATTTCATAGGACTGAAAATTACTTGGGTGGGCTGAACTGGAATGACCTGACTAAGGGTCAGGTAGGTGGTGATGGTTGCCGATATGATGCTTTCCAGGGCATAGTTCTAGCTGCTCAGTCAAATTATGTTCCAAATAGGAAATCAGATCAAACAAAAATGATCCTAAATGGATGAACAATAGATTAAAATATCTGATTGGTCAAAAGAGAGGCATATATAGGCAAATCAAAAGAGGAGAGGGGCAATTAAGAAATCGATATATTCAGTTAAAGAGAGAAATAAAAAAGGGAATTAGAAAAGCAAAAAGAGATTATGAGGTTAAAGTTGCAAGAGAATCGAAGACTAACCCAAAAGGATTCTTTCAGGTATACAAAGTAAGATCAGGGACAAGATAGGCCCACTCAAAAGTTCCTCGGGTCAGCTCACTGACAGTGATAAGGAAATGTGTAGAATTTTAACACATACTTCCTCTCAGTTTTTACACAGGAGGATACCAGCGATATTCCAGTAATGATAAATTATGTAGAACAGGACGATAATAAACTGTGCACGATTTAGAGTCACAAGTGACATGGTCCTTAGCAAATAGATAAATTAAAACCTAACAAATCCCCAGGCCCTGATGAAACTGTATGCAAGGGTTCTAAAGGAATGTAAAGAGGACTTAGCAAACCTTTGGCTAATCTTTTCAACATATCACTACAAAACTGGCATGGTGCCAGATAAGTGGAAAATGGCAAATGTGATAACCTATTTTCAAAACAGGTGACAGGTCCTTAGCTTCAAACTATAGACCAATAAGCCTAACCTCCATAGTGGAAAATTTATGGAATCAATAATTGCCGAGGCAGTTCGTAGCCACCTTGAAAAGCATAAATTAATCAACGAATCTCAGCATGGTTTTACAAAGGGGCGTTCCTGCCTTACGAATTTATTAATTTTTTTCACTAAGGTATTTGAGGAGGTAGATCATGGTAATGAATATGATATTGTGTATATGGACTTTCAGTAAGGCTTTTGACAGGGTCCCACATCAGAGACTATTGAGGAAAATTAAAGCACATGGAAAAGGAGGAGAAATTTTTTCCTGGATAGAGGCATGGTTGACAAATAGGCAGCAGAGAGTTTGCATAAATGGGGAGAAATCAGAGTGGGGAAGCGTCACGAGCGGTGTTCCACAGGGGTCGGTGTTGGGCCCCCTGCTGTTCACAATCTACATAAACGACATAGATGAGGGCATAAAGAGCGACATCGGCAAGTTTGCCGATGACACCAAAATAGGCCGTCGAATTCATTCTGACGAGGACATTCGAGCACTCCAGGAAGATTTGAATAGACTGATGCAGTGGTCGGAGAAGTGGCAGATGCAGTTTAATATAGACAAATGCAAAGTTCTAAATGTTGGACAGGACAATGCCACATATAAACTAAATAATGTAGAGCTTAATATTACGGATTGCGAAAAAGATTTAGGAGTTCTGGTTAGCAGTAATCTGAAACCAAGACAACAGTGCATAAGTGTCGCAATAAAGCTAATAGAATCCTTGGCTTCATATCAAGAAGCATAAATAATAGGAGTCCTCAGGTTGTTCTTCAACTCTATACATCCTTGGTTAGGCTCATTTAGATTATGCTGCACAGTTTTGGTCACCGTATTACAGAATGGATATAAATTATCTGGAAAATGTACAAGGAGGATGACAAAGTTGATCCCATGTATCAGAAACCTTCCCTATGAGGATAGACTAAGGGCCCTGAATCTGCACTCTCTAGAAAGACGTAGAATTAGGGGGATATGATGAGGTGTATAAATGGAAGACAGGAATAAATAAAGGGGATGTAAATAGTGTGCTGAAAATATCTAGCCTAGATAGGACATCGCAGCAATGGTTTTAAATTGGAAAAATTCGGATTCAGGAAGGATATAGGAAAGTACTGTTTGGTAATAGAGTTGTGGATGAGTGGAACAAACTCCCGAGTACAGTTATAGAGGCCAGAACGTTGTGTAGCTTTAAAAATAGGTTGGATAAATACATGAGTGGATGTGGGTGGGTGTGAGTTGGACCTGATAGCTTGTGCTACCAGGTCGGTTGCCGTGTTCCTCCCTTAAGTCAATGTGACCTGACCTGACTAGGTTGGGTGCATTGGCTTAAGCCGGTAGGAGACTTGGACCTGCCTCACATGGGCCAGTAGGCCTTCTGCAGTGTTCCTTCGTTCTTATGTTCTTATGTTCTTATGTTCACTATATTCACTCGTCTAGCTTCACTATATTCACTTACATAGCTTCGCTCTATTCACTCATCTTGCTTCACTATATTCACTTGTCTTGTTTCACTATATTCACTTACATAGCTTCACTCTATTCACTCATCTAGCTTCACTATATTCCCTCATCTATCTTTACTATATTCACTAATACCTGCACCAATCTATTGTACCAAGAACCACCTATATTTTGTTTTTAAGCTTAATGAAATAACATTATAACTGATAATAGAGGTTTTGGTAAGTTTCTTGGAACCAGGAAAATTATCCTCTATTCATTCCCTCGTAGTCAGCATTGACATCCACAGTAATGGAGCTCAGACAAGTTCTTTTCCAGGGAACCAGACAACTATGGATGAAGGAGGTCTTGACTATCCTGAAAACTCCTCGGCCTCTTGGGAAGCGGTGCTGTGCAGCCTCAGCCAGGCTGGAGAATTGTTAACAGGAGCTGAAGAGAGGTCATGGATACTTCTTAGTATTAAAGTTTCCAGAGCTGAATGCCAGGCACGCAGTTGCCTTCTATCGTCACTTGGATGGTGATTATATCTACTTTGATTCGAACGGTTCACCACCTCCTGAGTTCGTTCACCGTTATATGGAGGTCCACAATATAGAAGGTGGAGTAAGAGATCTGGGACTCCGAGTACAGGGATGTCGCAACTGTTCATATTTTGCCTTGACATTCTTAGATTTTGTTACGAGTTCCACTCATTATAACTCCGATGAAGTTATTCGTGAATTTACTTCGTACATCGTGAAGAATCCCGACGAGACAGCCGTCCTCAATGTTTTATCAATGCTGACGGAGTTTCCGAACAACATTAACTTACATACCAAAGATCCAAAGCTGAGTATTGCCAGGAAGGTCGCCCCTCTACCAACATACAAGAAAAAAGAACATAAACGTCGTCGCTACATCAAACGTCTAGTTCGTAACTGTGTCACGAAGCAGCGTAAAGCAGGCATTCTCTCACGAGAAATTATAGATGATTCGATACAAAAATATATGTTGACATAGTCAGCCTTGGAAAATTTTTATTGATTTTCTATTATTAACAGGATGCACTCGTGATTATAATTAATTTTAAACAATTTAGAGACCAACAATGTTGTTGAGCAGGTCAGTGTGGCCAAGAGTGAACTATGAAGTGTGTATGAATCTTTTGGTGATGGTAACAGTAATATGAATCTGTGGTGATGGTAAAGTGATAGTGAATCTGTGGTGACGGTAACAGTGATAGTGACTGTGCAATGATGGCAAGTGATAGTGAACTGTGATGATAGTACAATGATAATAAATTTATACACATTTACAATCATCCCTCTTTACACACCTGCATAAATACATCTATACTATCATCCTGGTTAAATACACCTGCATCTACATCTATACTATCATCCGGGTTTGATACCCCTTTGCATCATACATCTATACAAATCATCCTGGTTGATACACCTGAAATCATACATCTTACTATCATCCTCGTTTGATACATTTGCATCATACATCTATACTATCATCCTGGTTGATACACTTGCATCATACATCTATACTATCATCCTGGTTGATACACCTGCATCATACATCTATACTATCATCCTGGTTGATACACTTGCATCATACATCTATACTATCATCCTGGTTGATACACCTGCATCATACATCTATACTATCATCCTGGTTGATACACCTGCATCATACATCTATACTATCATCCTCGTTGATACACTTGCATCATACATCTATACTATCATCCTCGTTGATACACCTGCATCATACACCTTTACTATCATCAATCTTTACGCCATACATTGAACTATCATCCCTTTTTTAATCAAGCTGAAGGAAATAATATGAAATAATAACTTTCCTAATTATCAGAAATAATTGCTAACGTTATGAATGAAAAGAAGTTGGATGTGGTAGCCCTAAGAGAAACAAAGCTAAAGGGGGTAGGTGAGTTCCAGTGGGGAGAAATAAATGGGATTAAGTCAGGAGTATCTGAGAAAGTTAGAGCTAAGGAAGGGGTAGTAATAATGTTGAAGGATCAGTTATGGAGAGATAAGATGGGATACAAATTTATAAATTCAAGAATTACGTGGATAAAAATAAGGGTCAGATGTGAAAAGTGGGTCATAATAAAGTGTGTATGCACATGGGAAAGAGAGGAGTGTAGAGGAGAGAGAGAGTGCGAGAGAGAGAGAGATTGGAGATATTAAGAGAGTGTGTAGGAACTTTTGAAGCAAGTGAGAGAGTAATTGTGGTAGGGGACCTAAATGTTCAAGTAGAAGAAGCGTTTAGAGAGGGTGTGATAGGTAAGTTTAGGGTGTTAGGTATAAATGATAATGGGGAGCAATTGATTGAACTTTGTATAGAAAGAGGTTTAGTTATAGGTAATGCATATTTTAAGAAAAAGAGGATAAATAAATATACTAGATATTATATAGACCGAAATGACAGTAGTTTGTTGGACTACGCATTGGTAGATAAAAGACTGTTGAGTAGACCTCAGGATGTGCATGTTTATAGAGGGGACACAGATATAGCAGATCACTTTTTAGTTGTAGCTACACTGAGAGTAAATGGTAGATGGGATACAAGGAGAATGGAAGCAGCAAGTAAGAGAGAAGTGAAGATTTATAAACTAAAGGAGGAAGCAGTTAAGGTAAGATATAAACAACTGTTGGAGGACAGATGGGCTACTGTAAGTATCTTGTATGGTTATTTATCCTTTTTTTAAATATGTGACACCTATAACCTAACCCCTTTCCATACAAAGTACAATGAAATGCTCCCATTATCATTTATACCTGGCACCCCAAACTTACCTACCACACCCTCTCTAAATGTTTCTCCTACTTTGACATTTAGGTCCCCTACCACAATTACTCTCTCACTTGGATCAAAAGTTCCTACACACTCACTTAACACCTCCCAAAATCTCTCTCCTCTCTCTCTCTCTCTCTCTCTCTCTCTCTCTCTCTCTCTCTCTCCTCCAGGTGCATACACACTTATTATGACCCACTTCTTGCATCTGGCCTTTATTTTAATCCACATAATCCTTGAATTTATACATTTATATTCCTCTCTTCTCTCTCCATAACTGATCCTTCAACATTATTACTACCCCTTCCTTAGCTCTAACTCTCTCAGATACTCCTGACTTAATCCCATTTATTTCTCCCCACTGAAACTCAATTTTATTTTGCTTAGGGCCAGGACATCCAACTTCTTTTCATTCATAACATCAGCAATCATTTCTATCTTATCATCAGCATTACATCCATGCACATTCAAACATTCAAGTTTTATAAAGTTTTTTCTTTTTCTTGTCTCTAGTATTTTATACTAGAGAAAGAGTTACTAGCACATTGCTCCCGACATTTTAGTCGCCTCCTATGACAAGCATTTACTGAACAATCAATTCTAATATAATTCCCGACCTGAAGCGCCTACGTCACAGTTGCAATAGGACCCATAAACACAATACTAGACACAAAAATCTCTATGACATTCCCGTGTCAGGCTAAATCTTTTCAAAAACCCAATGTACATAATATGGCCCAAAATCTGGAACTCTTTGCCAGAAATCTCCAGAACCACTGACTTAGCTAACATTTTTAAAGCTATAGTTATAAAACACCTTATCTCCTTAACCTCTCCCAGTCCATAATAAATACATATGTAAAAACTATACATATATTTTTTCATTATCATGAACAGAGGTAAAACATTATAATCAATATATACTTACTCTCAATATCTGTAATCTTCTCAAATGTTAATCATTCCATTATATCCCTAAATATTTTAAAATTATTTCAAAATTAAAATGGTTTCAATCTCATTAAGTAAAATGTGCCAAAATATAATAACTTGTTAATCAATTTATCTCAATTATAAATTCAGTTACTGAAAAACCACTAACTACCTTTGTTGAAATATAAAAAAACGATGTTTAATTCAATTAAGAATGTTATATATATAGCAAGTATTAAGTAGTCTGGTAAGTACTAGGTTCAGTCTGCCTGAAGTGTCCCAGCATCATAGTCACTTTCTTGTACTTAGTAAATAAAAATTATATTTATACATTGTAAACTATGTAAAGAAATAAAAATCCTTAATCCTTAGGTTAATAATCAAAATTATAATTTTTCTCTTCCTAACTTATTAAAGCCATATAACATGAACTAATAAAATATTCAGTTGCATTCATTGTAACTCACCTGATGACTACATGTACATAATTACTGCACTGTTATTGTCTTATTAATCTTAAGTTTGTCTGAAATGCTCTGTATATATAGCGGTTATTGGTATGTACACTCACTTGTTATTTTCCTTTGTACAAACATGTATAATGCTGAAATAAAGTTCTTATTCTTAGTCTTATGATGCCGGGCAAGTGTTATCTCAGTGACTGTTACGAGCGACATGAAGCAGCTTTGTTAGTGTTTCCAGGTTAGGCCGCTGTTTCACATCACTGGACAATGACTGCTGGACCCAGACCTGTAGTTTACAGTCGTAGATCATGTTCAGGTAGATAATGAGGTGGGCAATACTGAAGCAATCAGCTTGAGCGGTTACAGGCTGGTTACTTAGTACCTCAGGTGGGGTATGTTTCGCCATTATGCCCTTCACAACGTTAAATTTGTGACCAAGAGGAACAGCAAGACCATAGTCGATAATAGTTACACGGAGTCCCAGAGGTCTGTGTTCCACGCAGATGTTGTTGGCTTTGATGTCCAGGTGAGTCCATCTGCGAGAGTGAATGGCAGTCAGGATACTGCACACCTGTGAAAGAACATCCAAATTTTCTTCACGGCTGAGGGCATGTTGTCTGGTGAGGTCTGCCAGGGTCTCTCCGGCGTATTCTGTCACTACGGACAAATGCTCTGGGCAAATTGCTATTATCTTTTGCACTCCTGGGATGTCCTGAAGCGCTTGAAGGGCACGCACTTCTTGATCTAAGGACTCCAAACTCTTAGGTCTATCTTCACACTATTTTGTTACCCAGCGTGAAGAGGATACGGTAGCCAAGTAACATTGACCATAGCAGCCAGATCCAATCCGTTTACAGCTTTCTTCATTAAATAAAAAGTCGTGCATTAGGGCTCCAAAAACATTGACTTCATGCTGTTGGCACATATTTCGGAGCCATTCCACCGAGTCTTTTCGAATCTTTTTGGCAAACAGCTGCTCAGGTTCACACTCCATCCTTAACCATTTTAGGGGATCTTCCAATATCTGTGGGGCAGGCTCCTGTGCCACTTGTGTAGGATTTACCCGTTGACGTTTATTAGTGTCATTCCAATCCTGGTGTTCGAGCTCCCGCACTCGCTTCAAGGTTCTTGGCTCACTCAAAGTTAAGTTCTCTCCAGCCATCGTCAAGTACATGAAGAACTAAAAAGAGACGAAGTAATAATATTTGAGAATTTATAAAGTTGGTAGTATAATGATGTTAATACAAGCAGTGACAGCACACATGTAGTAAAACATAAACCAATATCTGAAATATAGTCAGGCAGGAATTTATAATATATTGTGAAATATAGTTATTTTAGAATTTTAATGAATGGAACCGGAATATAACTAGTGTAATATTGTTTAATGATGACGTGAGGTGTATTATTACTTTTGGTGAGTGAATAGTGGTAGTGTCTGGTGATGGTGAGTGTATTATAGTGTCTGGTGATGGTGAGTGAATAGTGGTAGTGTCTGGTGATGGTGAGTGTAGTATAGTGTCTGGTGATGGTGAGTGTAGTATAGTGTCTGGTGATGGTGAGTGTAGTATAGTGTCTGGTGATGGTGAGTGTAGTATAGTGTCTGGTGATGGTGAGTGTAGTATAGTGTCTGGTGATGGTAAGTGTAGTATAGTGTCTGGTGATGGTGAGTGTAGTATAGTGTCTGGTGATGGTGAGTGTAGTATAGTGTCTGGTGATGGTGAGTGTAGTATAGTGTCTGGTGATGGTGAGTGTAGTATAGTGTCTGGTGATGGTGAGTGTAGTATAAATTGGTGATGGTGAGTGGGAGATAGTGTCTGGTGTTTGGGGAGTGAATATAGTGTCTGGTGTGGTAAGTGTTAGTTAGTGTCTGGTGATGGTGAGTGTAGTATAGTGTCTGGTGATGGTGAGTGTAGTATAGTGTCTGGTGTTGGTGAGTGTAGTATAGTGTCTGGTGATGGTGAGTGTAGTATAGTGTCTGGTGATGGTGAGTGTAGATAATTAGACACATGTGCAACTCTTGGGTATCTTTATTGAGGAAACGTTTCGCCACACAGTGGCTTCATCAGTCCATACAAAGGAGAATCTTGAAGAACAGGAGGAGAATGAGGTAATCAGTCCCTCAACCTTGAGTCGATGTGGTCAGTCCATCAATCTTGAATAGAATACGGCATACGTGCTGAGGAGCTTATAAACCGTTGGCAGGAGAGGTGAAGCAGTCATAGGTCGTGTCACATTTGTTCAATGTTGAAGTAGGTCGTGCCCAAGAAAATTTGGCAAGCGAAGATTCCCAAGTATTAAGATCCCAAGAAGTTGCAGTGTCTGACAGGTTTGTAGATGAATGGTTCAGAGAACCGACATGTGTCTAATTATCAACATGTCGGTTCTCTGAACCATTCATCTACAAACCTGTCAGACACTGCAACTTCTTGGGATCTTAATACTTGGGAATTCTTCGCTTGCCTAATTCTTGGGCACGACCTACTTCAACATTGAACAATGTTACACGACCTATGACTGCTTCACCTCTCCTGCCAACGGTTTATAAGCTCCTTCTCAGCACGTATGCCGTATTCTATTCAAGATTGATGGACTGACCACATCGACTCAAGGTTGAGGGACTGATTACCTCATTCTCCTCCTGTTCTTCAAGATTCTCCTTTGTATGGACTGATGAAGCCACTGTGTGGCGAAACGTTTCCTCAATAAAGATACCCAAGAGTTGCACATGTGTCTAATTATCAACATGTCGGTTCTCTGAACCATTCATCTACAAACATGGTGAGTGTAGTATAGTGTCTGGTGATGGTGAGTGTAGTACAGTGTCTGGTGATGGTAAGTGTAGTATAGTGTCTGGTGACGGTGAGACTAGTATAGTGTCTGGTGATGGTGAGACTAGTATAGTGTGTGGTGATGATGAGTGTAGTATAGTGTCTGGTGATGGTGAGTGTTTTATAGTGTCTGGTGATGGTGAGACTAGTATAGTGTCTGGTGATGGAAATAAATGGTATAAAATACCGACCTAAAGTCGGTACCTGACCTGCCGGGCTGTGGCTCGTACGTTGGATTGCGTGCAGCCAGCAGTAACAGCCTGGTTGATCAGGCTCTTATCCACCATGAGGCCTGGTCACAGACCTGGCCGCGGGGGCGTTGACCCCCAGAACTCTCTCCAGGTAAACTCCAGGTAATGGAGAAATAAACACATAAGCAGTATAATGTAATGCTTTATTGACAACGTTTCGCCCACACAGTGAGTTTTATCGAGTCAAACAGATCTCCCTGAGTGAAAGGTACGTGAGTATTTATAGGACTGTTAGGTGCAGAATGCCGCATGTGACAATCTTCCGAATAGGATGTAAGGGCTGGACCCCTTGGGTAGCTTTAACAAGAGATTGGACCTAAATGAGTAGACCTTCTGCAGTTTCTCTATTCTTTGGGTTTTAATGTGGGATAAAAGGGGAAATTCTTGGCGAGAGGTGGCAGCTTGTTATAAACCGTTGTTCTGGTTGATGTTGTTGGATATACAGATAAAATGATGATTCCGGATTTTTCGGTATTGAGTGTTGTTTTCTCTGGGATAAATCTTGCTTTTCTGTAGTTAACAAAAGGTTTTTAAATTTTGGTGTTTAACACAGGCTATAGTCAGCTTTGCCTGCTACTGGTTTCTGGGTTTTCTTTTGCAGATCTCTGGATGTAATTCGCCGAGTATAATTTTGCGATCATTACGGAGATTTTGGGTTTTCCCCCGCAGAGGATTGAGGGGTTTTCTTGTCTATTATGGTAATGTCGTTGACGTGTGGATGTAAGGGAGATATTGGAAAGAGGCATTGGAAAGATGTTGGAAAATGACAGCTTTTCCCCCTCAACATCGTCGCCAAGAAAGGTTTTTCTATCATATTTTTTATCGGACGGGGGTGTTTTCCCCGTCTTACTGTCTTATTTTTCGCCCTTTCAAGTTTCCTTTTTCAATTCATCGCCCTAGACGGCATTGCCTATTCATGTAAAAGTCCCGGACAGGGGCCCTGTCTATTTTATCTCCCTGGCAGGCTTCCATCATATTTCATCTCCATGGAAGGTTTCATGTCATATTTATCTCCTCGACGGTTTTCCCTCTTTTCTCTCCTTTGCCAAGTTTCCCTGTCTATTTCATCCCTCTGGCAGGTTTCCCGTATATTTCTTTTCCCGGACGGTTTTCCTGTCATATTTCATCTCCCCGGCAGGTCTTCCTTCATATTTCATCGCTCGGCAGATTTCCTGTCATTTTCATCGTCCGGGACAGGATTCCCTGTACATTCCGCCATGGACGGTTTCCCCTTATTTTTCATCGCCTTGACAGGTTTCCCCGTCCAAAATTTTATCGCCATTTGGACAGGTTTCCCTGTCATATTTCATCGCCATGGACGGATTTCTCTGTCATTTTTCATCGCCATTGACAGGTTTCCCTGTCATATTTCATCGCCATGGACAGGTTTTCCCCGTCTTTTTCATGCTTTGGACAGGTTTCCCCGTCATATTTCATGCTTTGGACAGGTTTTTCCCTTCATATTTCATCGCCTGGGGCGGATTTCTTTCATTTTTCATCGCCATTTACAGGTTTCCCTGTCAAATTTTATCGCCAGGACGGTTTTTCCGTCATTTTTCATCGCCATTGACAGGTTTCCCTGTCATATTTCATCGCTTTGCACAGGTTTCCCTGTCAAATTTAATCGCCTTGGACAGGTTTCCCTGTCACATTTCATCGCTTTGGACAGGTTTTTCTGTCACATTTCATCGTCGTTGACAGGATTCCCTGTCACATTTCATCGTCCTGGACAGGTTTCCCTGTCATATTTCATCGCCATGGACGGGGTTTTCCCCGTCCCTTTTTATCGCCATGGACGGTTTCCCTGTCAATTTTTGTCGCTTTGGACAGGGTTTCCCCGTATATTTTTCACCTTTGGGCAGGTTTCCCCGTACATTTCATCGCTTTGGACAGGTTTTTTTGTCATAATTTTATGTCGTTGACAGATTTTCCCCTTTACATTTTTATTGTCCCGGACAGGTTTCCCCGTCATATTTCGTCGTCCTGGGGGAGGGTTTCCTGTCATATTTTCCCCTCCTGGACAGGTTTCCCTGTATATTTCGTCGCTTTGGGCAGGTTTTCCCTTTTCATATTTCATCACCTTGGACAAAATTTCCCCCCGTATATTCCCTTGCCGGACAGGTTTCTCTGTCATATTTTTCCCCCGGGCGGTTTCTCTGCATATTTCATCGCCCCGGGCAGTTTTCCCGTCAATTTATTGCCCCGGACAGGTTTCCCTGTTATTTCACGCCAGGACGGGTTTCCCTGTCAATTTCATGCCTGGACGGTTTCCCTTCTTTTTTATCGTCTGGGCAGGGTTTCCCGTCTATTTCGTCCCTTGGCATGTTTCCCTGTATATTTCATGTCCCGGACAGTTTACTGTAAATTTCAGTCCAGGACGGTTTCCCGTAATTTCATTACTGGGGCAGGTTTTCCCCGCCAATTTTTTCGCCATGGACGGGGTTTCCCTTCATATTTATCATCTGGACTGGTTTCCCCGTCATTTTAAATCGCCAGAAGGTTTCCCCGTCATTTTTTTTGTCCTGGACAGGTTTTCCCTGCTATTTCAAGTCCCGGACAGGTTTACCTGTTTTTTCATCGCTTGGACAGTTTCCCTGTCATTTCTCACTTCCTGGACAGGTTTCTTTGTCATATATCATCGCCATACACAGGTTTTCCCCCTCATATTTCGTCGTTGTGGACGTTTTCCCGCCCTATTTCATCGCCATACCCGGTTTCCCCGTCTGTTTATCGACCTTTAAGGTTTCCCCGTCATATTTTATCGCTCTTACTATGTTATTTCCCTGGGCAGTTTCCCTGTCTATTTCATTGCCATGGACAGGTTTCCTTGACTGTTCTGTTTCCCCGGGCGGGGGTTTCCCCCCCTCATATTTTATCTCTTGGACGGGTTTCCCTGTATATTTATGCCCCGTCTATGTCTTTGCCCGTACAGGGTTTCCCTGTCGTATTTTTTTGCCCTTATTGTCATTGCCCTGGGCAGGCTTCCTTGCATATTTCATTCCCGGACAGGTTACTTTTTTCATATTTCATCGCTCTTGAAGGTTTCCCCCGTCATACTTATCTTCCGTAAGGGTTTCCCTCTCATTTTCGCTTTGGACAGGTTTCCCCTTCATTTTCCTTCATTTTCTTTTATATTTCAAATCGCTTAAAAAAGGGTTTCCCGTCATATTCTGTCGCTCTGGGCAGGTTTCCCCTCTCTATTTTTATCGCTTTTGACGGTTTCTGTCCTTTTTCATCATCCTGGACAGGTTTCCCCGCATATTTTATCGCTTTGGACAGGTTTTTCTGTCATATTTAATCTCCCCCTGGAAGGGTTTTCCCCGTCATATTTAATCTCCATGGACAGGTTTTCCCCGTATATTTAATCTCCGGGAAGGTTTCCCTGTTATATTTTGTCGCCTTGACACGTTTTTTCCCGTATATTCATCCTCTGGGCAGGTTCCCTGTAAATTTCCCTCCCTACAAGGTTTCCCTGTCATATTTCATGCCCTTACTAGTCATTCCCCCCGGACAGGTTTCCGTGTCATATTTCATGCCCGGACAGGGTTCTTGGGCATGTTTATGCTTGGACAGGGTTTTCCTGATTATTTTATCGACCTGGGAGGTTTCCCTTCATATTTATATCCTGGGCAGGGTTTTCCCCGTCATATTTTGTCGCCCTGCCATACGTCATTGCCCTGGACAGGTTTCCCTGTCATGTTCTGTCGCTCTGGACAGGATTCCCTGCACTATTTCATCGTCCTTGACAGGTTTCTTAATTAGTCTCCTGCCAGGGTTTTCCCGTCAAATTTCATCGCCTAGACAGGTTTTTTTTGTCTATTTCATTCCCCAGACAGGTGTCTCTGTCAAATTTTTCGCCCTTGACAGGTTTCCCTGTCACATTTCGTCGTCCTGTACAGGTTTCTCTCTCATATTTCTTTGCTTTTGGGCAGGTTTCCCCCTCATTTTTTCCCTGCATTTTCTTTTTCATTTTTCATCCGGTTTTGGGGGTTTCCCCCGTCACCTTCGTCGCTTGGACAGGGTTTCCCTATCATATTTCCTCGCTCCTGGACAGGTTTTAATTTTATATTTCATCTCCCTAATGGTTTCTCTGTATATTTCCTTGCTATGGAGGGGTTTTCCTGTCAATTTTTTTTCCCCGACAAGTTTCCCTGCACATTTCTTCTCCCAAAAGGTTTCCCTGTCATATTAATCGCCCAGGACAGGTTTTTCCCGTATATTTCATCTCCCGGACGGTTTCCGTCATTTCTACTTCTGGACAGTATTCCCGTCATATTTTTTTGGTTTTGACAGGTTTCCCCCGTCTATTTACAGGGTTTGGGCGGTTTTCCTGTCTATTTCATCGTTGGACGGTTTCTCTGTCATATTTCATCGCTTTTGACAGGTTTTTCCGTCATATTTTTATCACCTGGGCAGGTTTCCCTCATATTTCATGTCCATGGACAGGGTTTCCCCCTGATATTTCATTGCTCAGGACAGGTTTCCCTGTCATAAATTTCAGCTTAGCAGGGTTTTATGTCCCTATTTCTCGCCCTAGACTGGTTTCCCCGTCATATTTTAGCGTTTTGGACAGGTTTTCAATTCATATTTTATCGGCTTTTCATATGTCATTGCTTCACAGGTTTCCCTGTTATTCATTGCCCCTTGGGAAGGGGTTTTTCCCTTTATATTTAATCCCATGGACAAATTTCCCTGTCTATTTTTTCACCCTGGACGGGTTTTCCCCGTCATTTTTCACGCTCTGGACAGGTTTTTCCCCGTCATATTTCAAAGCTCTGGACAGGGTTTCCTGCCCCTATTTTTCGCCATGGGCGGGTTTCCCCGTCTATTTCACATCCTGGGGGAAGGTTTTCCCCGCATTTTTCTCGCCCTGGAGGGTTTTTCCCCGTATATTTTATCGCCATGGACAGGTTCCCTATCATTTTTTTTATCGCCTGGACGGGTTTTCCCTGTCATATTTCTCGCCCTGGGCAGGTCTCCCCGTCATATTTATATCCTGGACGTTTCCTTCATATTTCATCTTCTGGGCAGGTTCCTGCAATTTCATGCCATGGACGGGTTTTTCCCCGTCATATTTCATTATCCCGGACAGGTTTCCCCGTCTTTTTTCATCGCTATGGCGGGTTTTCCCCGTATATTTCGTCGCCATGGACAGGTTTCACTGTATTTTTTTCTAGTCCTGCACAGGTTTCCCTGTCATATTTCGTCGTCCTGGGCAGGTTTCCCTGTCATATTTCATCGTCCTGGACAGGTTTCCCTGTCATATTTCATCGCTCTGGACGGGTTTCCCTGTCATATTTCATCGCCATGGACAGGTTTCCCTGTCATATTTCATCTTCCTAGACAGGTTTCCTTGTCATATTTCATCGCCATAGACAGGTTTCCCTGTCATTTTTTCTCGCTTTTAACAGGGTTTTCCCTTTTAAATTTCATCGCCATAAAAAAGTGTTCCCAGTATATTTCATCTCCCCGGGGCAGGTTTCTCCGAATTTCGTCGCCTTGACAGGTTTCCTGTCATATTTCATCGCCCTGTACAGGTTTCCCTGTCATATTTAATCTCTCTGGACAGGTTTCCCTGTCACATTTCATCGATTTGGACAGGTTTCAATGTCATATTTCCTCGCTCTGGACAGTTTTTCCCTGTCATATTTCAGTCCAGGACAGGTTTTCCCTGTCTTTTTTATCGCTCTGGGCGGTTTTTCCCCGCCTATTTTTCGCTATGGAGGGTTTCCCGTCATATTTTTACATCCGGCAGGTTTCACTGCATATTTGAAATCTTTGGAGAAAGGGTTTTAAGTTTTATTTCACTTACTGGACAGATTTCCCTTATATTTCCCCTCGCCCCGGACAGGTTTCCCTGTCATATTTCATCGCCCTGGACAGGTTTCCCTGCCATATTTCATCGTCCTGGACAGGTTTCCCTGTCATATTATATCGCTTTGGACAGGTTTTTCTGACATATTTAATCGACCTTTACAGGTTTCCCTTTTTAAATTCATGTCCCAGACAGGGGTTTACCCGTCATCTTTCCGTTACAGGTTTCCCTGTCATATTATCGCCCTGGGGAGGTTTTTTTGTATTTTCATCTCCCGGCAGGTTTCCCGGCTATTTCATCGCTTTCGAAGGTTTTCCTCCATATTTCACGCTTGGGCAGGTTTCCCTGTCATATTTCATCGTCCTGGACAGGTTTCTCTGTCAATTTTCATCTCCCTGGACAGGTTCCCTGTCAATTTCACGCCCCTGGACAGGTTTCCCTGTTATTTCATCTCCATGGAAGGTTTTTCCCCGTCATATTTTTATCGCCCCTGGGGCAGGTTTTTCCCCCTTTTTTTCCGTCCTGGACAGGGTTTTTTTGTCATATTTCAAACCCCCGTGGGACAGGCTTGCCTGTCTATTTGTCTCCCTGGGCAGGTTTCCCTGTCATTTTTCATCGCTTTGGACAGGTTTTCCTGTCATATTTCATCTCCCTGGAAGGGGTTTCCCTGTATTTTCATCGTCCCCGGGGCAGGTTTTCCCTGTCATATTTAATCTCCCCTGGAGAGGTTTTTTTCCTGTCATATTTCACCTCCCCGGACAGGTTTCCCCAGTCTATTTCCCTCCCCTGGACAGGGGTTCCCCGTCTATTTCATCGTCCTGGGGCAGGTTTCCCTGTCATAATTCAGGCCCTGGGACAGGTTTTCCCCGTTATTTTTAAACGACCTGGACAGGTTTTTTCCCGTATAATTCACGTTCGGAAGGTTTTCCCCGTCATAATTTTATTGTCCTAGGGGTTTTATTTTTTTATTTTTACTCCCTGGACAGGTTTCCCTGCAATTTCATCTCCCCGGACAGGTTTTTCCTGTCATATTTCATTTTCTTGGACAGGGGTTTCCCTGTCATATTTCATCGTCCTGGCAGTTTCCCTTGTCATTTTCATCGTCCTGGACAGGTTTTTTTTGTCCATTTCATGTCCCCGGACAGGTTTCCATGTCTATTTTTTCGCCCGGACAGGTTTTTTGTCAAAATTTCATTCCATGGGCAGATTTCCCCTTCATATTTCATGGGGCCCCGGTTTCCCTCTCTTATTTCACCTTTCCCCCTGGACAGGTTTTCCCCGTTATTTTTATTTCCTTTGGGCAGATTTGTTATTTCATCTTTCTGACAGGTTTCCCTTCTATGTCATCGTTGGGCGGGTTTCCCCTTTAATTTCATTGCATTTACAGGTTTCCCTGTCATATTTCATCGCCCTTGACAGGTATCGCTGTCAAATTTCATCTCCATGGGCACATTTCCCTGTCATATTTCGTCTCACTGGACAGGTTCTCCTGTCATATTTCATCTCTCGGGACAGGTTTCCCTGTCATATTTCAACGTTTTGGACAGGTTTTCCTGTCATATTTCAACGCTTTGGACAGGTTTCCCTGTCATATTTCAACGCTTTGGACAGGCTTGCATGTCATATTTCATCGTCCTGGACAGGTTTCCCTGTCATTTTTCAACGCTTTGGACAGGTTTGCCTGTCATATTTAACGCTTTTACAGGTTTCCCTGTCATATTTCACGCTTTGGACAAGCTGATGTCATTTTTTCATCGTTGGGCAGGTTCCCTGTCTTATTTCACCTCCCTGGACAGGTTTCCCTCTCATATTTCATCTATCTGGACAGGTTTCCCTGTCTTATTTCACCTCCCTGGACAGGTTTCCCTGTCATATTTCATCGCCCTGGACAGGTTTCCCTGTCATATTTCATCGCCCTGGACAGGTTTCCCTGTCTATTTCAAACGTCCTGGACGGTTTCCCTGTTTAATTTTACCTCCCTGGACAGATTTCCCTGTCATATTTCATCTCCCTGGCAGGTTTTTTTCCTTTCAATTTTCTCGCCCCCCTATAATTCCCCCCCACCCTTCAAAAACCCCCTTCCCCCCCCCCAAAACGTCCTGGACACCCCATATTTTCCCCCCCCCCC
>NW_026494684.1:0-11794 GCF_026875155.1 Cherax quadricarinatus
AAAATTTTTGAAACGTTTTCTGTTCTCTTATCTGTCGAATGTTTCCATCTCTAGTCATCCTTGGGTATGTATACCAGATGGAAAGTGTCTGGAGAGGGTACAGCCAGAGTGAGATTGCTGCTTTCTGCCCGTCTCTTGGCATATTAAAGCTTGTTTCACGCTGTCTCGAGTGGATCAAGTGGGTATTTGACAAATTGGCCTTGTACATACAGTAAGGCCACCCGACCATACCTCCTATGTTAAGCTCTGCTTAAATGCAGATCTTATCCAGATGGGTCCGGCGAAAATAGACGTCTTGCCTGTTCTCTACTCTGTCCAAGCTTCGCGATAAAGGGGGGCAGGCCCAAGAAGTGGCATCTAAAGGGTTTTATCTTTGTGCCTTGTCTCAGGACTTCAATCCCCTCTTGTCGCAGAGGTCGCGAAGTGACTGTAGCTTCCTGGCTCACATCTCTCTCTCTTTCTCTCTCTTCTCTCTCTTCTCTCTCCTACTCTCTCTCTACTTTTCTCTCTTCATCTCTGCTCTCTTCTTCTCTCTCTTCTCTTTCTTCCTCTCTTTCTCTCTCTCCTTTCTCTCTCTTTCTCTTTCTCTCTTCTCTCTTTCTCTCTCTCTCTTTCTCTCTCTCTTCTCTCTCTCTCTCTCTCTTCTTCTCTCTCTTTCCCTCTCTCTCTCTTTCTCTTCTCTCTCTTTCTCTCTTTCTCTTCTTTCTCTCTCTCTTCTCTCTTTTCTCTCTCTTTCTCCCCTTTTCTCTTCTCACTTTCTCTTTTCTCTCTCTCTTTCTCCTCTCTTTCTCTCCTCTCCTCTTTCTCTCTCTCTCTCTTTCTCTTTTCTCTTTCTCTTTCTCTCTCTTCTCTCTCTTTCTCTCTCTTCTCTTTCCCCCTCGCTCTTCTCTTTCTCTTTCTCTTCTCTTCCTCTCTTTCTTCTCTTACTCTTTCTCTCTCTTTCTCTCTTTTTCCCTCTCTCTTTCTCTCTTTTCTCCCCTTTCTCTCTTTTTCTCTTCTTTCTCTCTTTTCTCTCTTTCTTCTCTCTTCTCTCTCTCTCTTTCTCTCTCTTCTCCTTTTCTCCTCTTTCTCTCTCTCTTTTCCTCTCTCTCTCTCTTTCTCTCTCTCTCTCTCTTTCCCCTCTTTCTCTCTCTCTCTCCCCTCTCTCTCTCTCTCCTCTCTCTCTCTCTCTCTCTCTCTCCTCCTCCCCCCCCCCCTAACACCTCAGGATTTGGGGTTTGACAGTCATGGGGTTAAAAAACTGTACACCAAAGCAGTGTTTCAAAGATGCTTTGGTGTGACCTCAGACTGAATTAACCCTAAGAGAGTTCTGGAGGGATCACTTAAACCCCTTCAGGGTCCGTCCCGTAGATCTACGGCTTTACGTTCAGGGTCCAAACCGTAGATCTACGCCATGAGCTCAGCTCACTCTGATAAACTGTGAGTGGTACATTTGGGCCTAGATATGAGAGAATACATCTGTGTGGTATGTGTGCACCACATAAAACAGATCCTGCAGCACACTGTGTATAATAAGATAAAAAAAAATGAAATCATGATTTTTCGATTAAAACAGCAACTTTGCAGTGTTTTTTCGTATGTTTTTTATAGTTGTATTTGCGATTTCTTGGTCTCATTTGATAGAATGGAAGACATATTACAGAAATAGAGATGATTTTTGATTGGTTTTAGCACTGGAAATGGCTTGAAACTGATCTCAAAGTAGCAGAAATGTTAAATTTTTGCCAATATTCAAGAGTAAACAAACGACCTCACACGTCTAATATACGTCAGCTGGTGGGTCTAATATACATTCACAAATATGGTGATGATATTTATACAATTATTACAGTATTGCATAACAGTAAATCTTCTATTTTTTGGTGTGAATAAAAATTCATTATGTGAATAAAAAATCAAAATGGAATTTATTTGTAAAGCCTTTCAAAACATAACTAAAAACAGGGAAATTTTTAGTTTTGGGCCCAGGAATGCTTACATTGTTTATTCGGGAAACCCTATTTTAAAATTTGGGAAAAATTAATTTTGAATTTGGGTTTTAAATTTGGGCCAAAAATTAACAATTTCCGATAAATTTTATTTTGTATTTTAAAAAAAAAATTTGGATTGGCGATTTCTTGTGTCAATCGATAAAAATAAAGTATTACTAGTGAAATGGGCAAATTTTTTGGGTTTTGTTTGGGAATAATGAAATTTGGGCCCCTAAAAGGGGAAGTAAAAGTCGGAAAATCCCCGATTCGAAAATTATCGCTGACACATAAAAATTTCGCGAAAACCCAAAATTTTCCCGTAAATTTTTCCCCCAAAATTTTCATACTTTTTGTTTTTTACCTTCAAAAAAAGATTCTTTTACGATTTCATAAGAAAAAAAAAACAAATTTTTTTTTTTTTAAATTCTTGGACACTGGTCCCGTGACCCCGATTTGGGGCCTTGGACCCTAAAAGGGGTTAAATTTTCTTCCATTTTTATAAGCTCTATAGATAAGGTTTGGCAAGGGTGACTTCCAGGACGATGAACTCTGCTTGGAAAAAATTTTGTTGCCAGATTTTGCCCAAGGAAGGATTTTGAAAAATTTTGGGGGTTTCCCCCCTGTAAACCCTCTGCCTGTTGGGGAAAAGTATTGTGGCTTTGGGAAAAAATTTTAAAGGGGGTTTGGATGTTTTGTGGTGGGTTTGTGGAAGAGTTTGGAGGGGGGGCCACAATGAAGAGCGAACCACTGAAGAGGTGCAAGAGTTTTCATGGGCAACAGCAAAGGGCAAAAATCTGGGGGAAATTGCTTCACAGGAGGAGGAAAAAGGATGGGGGGAAGGTGCCTTTCAGGTTTTAAGGAGATTTTACAATGTGGAAAGGGGGGGCAAGCATTTGTAGTTTAAAACTTTCCCCCCTGACTTTTGCAATCATTTGCCACCCAAACTTTTAAAAGGACAATGCCATGTCACCATTTTAGGGAAATTTTAAAGAGATGCCTGAAATAGCTCTTGGACCATTTTTTTTGTGCAATGGGGGTTTTTTGTGACCCCTCAAGGGTCCTAGGGGCAGTAAAAGAAAAAAGAAGAGAAGTGACCCCAGATAAGGACTTGGTACTAGAGTTTTATGGAGGGGGTTTCCCTTTTTCCCAAAAGAAAAACCCCCTTTTCCCTCTCCCCCCCTTTCCCTGTTTTCCTTTACCCCAAGAGTCTTAAATAAAGGTTAAGTGTCATGTTGAATTTTCCCATTCTTTTCTCCCCTGTTAAATCTATAAACCAAAAAAAAAAATTTTTTTGTTTTTTTAAAAATTTTTTGGGGCATCTGGAACGGATTGTTTTGGAAAATTTACATTATTTCTTATGGGGGAAATGGTTTGGGTTTTTGCCGTTTTTTCTTTTTTTGGGCCAAATCTCTTAAAAGGGGTTTAAAAGGACAAAAACAGAGGGTTACTTTCCCATACTTTGGGCCATCCCCCAAATCCAAAAGAGTCGGGGAAAAGACCCCCAGTGGCTTTTTCCCAAAAACCCCCGGGTCCAACAGGGGGAAACATTTGTGAGCGGGTTTTGTCAGTGCTTCTATAAAAACCCAATAGGTAGGGAGCTGCAGAATACTTTCTTCCCCAGGAACGGGGAGAATACATTCTCCCTCAGTGTCTCCTGACGGTTTTTTTTCCCAAGAAGTTGCTTTTTCCCCTATCCTTTGGCCCGACCTGCGAGCGCTTTTATGAGCGTTAAAAAAAAAAAAATGGGGGCAGTTTTAAACCATATAGGTGGTGCTTTTTGTGTACCTAGGGTTACAAAATCTTTTGTTCCCAACCCGGGTGGTATTGCTCTTTGGGATGTTAAAAGCAACCCCTGTAGATTTTTTATGTGAAGAATTTAATACAGGGGATTTGGTGAAACGGAAACCTGTAATTTTTTTTACATGAGGGTAGGATTGCTGGTGGGGTGTGTGTCTCATAAAACTTTGGTGAAAAAACAGGTTTTTTTGCACTTTTCTTGCATTTAAAAGTTGCACCCCCCACATACTTTGTCACGCATTTTTTTACATTTACACACCCCGGCTTTTTTGGTGGGGGCGTTTGGTTTTGGAAAAAGATGAGATCTCGGTTTTCTTCTGTTTTCTCAGTAGTTCTTGTTCTTTATTTTCTTTTTTCTCTAGGGGGGAAGGGGGAAAAAAGAATTTTTCCCTCCAAAAAGGGCCCATGCGTTTTTAAGGGGCCCGACAAAAAAAATGGGGTTTTGAAAGGGGGGTAACTCCTTCTCTTTAAGTTACAAAATTTTAATTTTCTTTCTCTGGGGCCAGACAGTTCTCATCCCCAAAAATTCCCCAAAACCTTTTAAAGTTTAGACCATTTTGGGTGGACCCCCGCATAGGCCCTTAACCCTTTTGAAAGAGGGTGGTTGTTATGCGAAATGTTGGGTTTATGCGAATAAAATTTTTCCCCAAAAAAAAATAAGGGAAAATCAAATTAACCCGGCAAGACACCCAAAAGTATAAAAAAAAAATTTTACCACATGAAATTTTATTTTTTCCCTACACAAAAAGGGGAAAAGGGGTTTACAGGGCACAATAGTAGATTTAGAAACATCCCACAAATATATTGTGCATGTACTACTCTACAAAATAAAAAGAAAAAAATGACCCCTTCCCTTTTTTGAAGTTTGAAAAGCAATGTTTGATGAGCCCAGGGTTTCCTGGGAGTGCCTTTTCCCCCTTTGAGTCCCTGTAGGTCCTGTTTGGCATTTTTTTCCCCAGAACAGGCCTTATCACCTGGGGTATGCCACTACGATTTTTAAAATCTCCAAATAAAACCCTTTGCTGGTTTTTTAAATTTCCAACCAATATGAGCACTATTTCCCCAGGCATTTTTCCCTGTTCCCCCCCTTGGGTTTTGTTAGTGGGAACTGGTGGGGTTTTGCATCCTGGGGGGACAAGTTAAGGACCCCAATGGAAAAATTTTAGACGTCTTCAAAGGACACTAAATTTTTTTGGGGTTATCCGGGGTTTGGAAAATCCTCGGGGGGTTAATTGTTTTTGGAAATTCTCAAAAAGCCACCCAAAAAAAGGGTTTGTGTACAGCAGCGGGCAGCACCCCTGACGGTGGTACAGCAGAAACAGACGATGCACAGCAGGGAAACAGACGATGCTACAGCAGAAAACAGACGATGCTACAGCAGCAGCAAAAGTGCTAAGAAAGAAACAGACGATGCTACAGCAGCAGCGACGATGTACGCAGCAGAAAGGACGATTTTTACAGCAGCAGCGAGGGAGGGCTACAGCAGCAGCAGCGATGCTACACCCAGCGGGCAGACGATGCTACAGCAGAAAGCAGCGACGATGCTACAGCAGCACCCAGACGTGCTACAGCAGCAGCAGACGTTGCTACAGCAGCAGCAGACGATGCTACAGCCCCAGCAGCGATGCTACAGCAGCGCAGCGATGCTACAAGCAGCAGCAGACGATGCTACAGCAGAAACAGACGAGGGCCTACAGCGAAACCCAGACGATGCTACGGGCAGCAGCAGACATGCTACAGCACCCAAGCTAAAGGTGGTAAACGGCAGCAGAGCTGACGGTGGTACAACGCAGCAGCAGCGGGCCCGTGCAGCAAAAGGGCCGGTGGTACAGCAGAAAGCGCAGTTTAAACCACCAATAGTAGCGAGGGTTTGTTTGGGGTTTATTATTCCAACCTGGCCAGCCGGAGACACGCATTTCCCTTTCATACTTATAAATTTTACTTTTTCTTCATCTCTATATTTAATTCTCCCCCCTTATTGCTGTGGGGGTTTGGCACAAAGAAGCTTTCTTGGGGCCCATGGTCACTTATTTTCCAGAAAAAATCCCCAAAAAAACCCCTGTAATAATACGAAATGTTCGATTGTAGCTTGGTGTTACCGCGGAGGCTGGATGGTAAACAATCCCACCGGGGGGAACATGTGGCGGGCTCGGGGCCGCCCATTGGACGCTTCCGGAGAAGGGCGGTGAGGGGGGTTTTTTGGGGCGGTATGCGAGGAAAAAATTTTTGCGACCCAAAAGCCCCCCGGTATGCGGATTGAAAGGAAATGGGGTTTGCGTACGGTATGCGGGGGGCCCACTGTACCTATTTCCATGTTTTTCTGCCCATATTCTGCTGTTTTATAATATCCTAGCGCTAGAATCTCCCAAGTTCCAATATCAACGGGCCCATAAAAAGGGGCATTGGGTTTGTGGACGAATGTGCAAAAGGCCCCAGTGATATTGGATGCTATCCTGGTTAAGGCCTGTGTGCTCAAAAAACAGGGACATACCTGTTTTTTTTTTTTTTTTTTTTTTTTTTTTTTTTTTTTTTTTTTTTTTTTTTTTTTTTTATATATATATATTTTAATATGGTAAAGGATTTGGGACAGTGTCTCGTTACCAAAAAGGCATGTCCAAAAAAAAGCATTCCATTGCCTTTCAAGCCTTGATTATTTTGGGGGGTTTTGGTGGTGCCTGGGGGGGGGGGAAAGATCCTAAATTCAGGGTTGGAGTGAGACAGTTGATCTATCCCCATTTCCCCTTTTTTAAACCGGTGTTTAGTGAGTTTTGTGAACTAGTATTTGGAAAATTTTGTCAGGGTTTGTGAAAAACCCCGGTGGACCCCTGATGGTTTTTGACATCGTATATAGGGGGTTTTGGCTGGGGGCAGTTTTGAGGTCAACCCCTTTTGAAAAGTGCTGTTAAATCCCCCTTTAAAGGTTGATGGCCACACAAAAGGAAAGTTTTTCCAGGGGTTGACCCTACCATTTTTGTATTAATGATTTGCCCCTCATCACCCTGAGTCCCACTGTGAATACAAGTATTAGGGGGGACTTGTTGGGCCCGGGGGCATTGGGTTTCTCCCTTTGGGTTTTTTTTTTTCGAGGAGTCTCTTCAACCTCCCCCGGAGGTTCCCTCCAAAAACCCAGCAGGGTTACCCTCCCTTTGGCATTACTTGATACCCAAAAATAAACCCGCCCCTTCTCTGGGTGCACCTTTAAAAATGGGAGCTGGGGAGGTTTGATTTGGGGGTTGGTTTTGCCAGAGCATCTCAAATGGGGTTTATCTGCCACACAACCCCCCCAATTTTTTTCTTTTTATTTTTAAGTTGTAAAATTTGGAAAATGGGGATTGCCCCGTTTTTTTTCTCCACAAATTTGCAAGTAAAATTTTAGGCGTTAATTTCATTGTTGCTTTTAAAAGGATGGTTAGGGGTCAGTGAGGGATTGGGAGACTCTAATTCAGGAGAAGATTTTTTGTATTGTGTTGGACCTGTAAAAATTGCAGATTCGAAAGGGGACTGTATTTGAAGATTTTGGGTCTCCCCGGCATTGATCAGAATCTTCGCTAAACTTTGATGGAGTCTCTCATGTCAAAATGTGATGTTCCATCCATTCGCCATTGGGCATCCCCTACAAATGCGTGTTTTTTAAAAGGGCGTGATGGGTGTCCTACTATTTAAGTCCCAAAAGACCCGGTTTTGGGGGAAATCCACTGTCTGTCTAGAGGGAAAGGCCCCGTTCTTCAAAACTTTTGGATTCTTGCGTGTTCTTGGAATATTGGTCCATAAACTTGCAAGTATGCAAGAAAAGAGAAAATGTCGAAGGGCCCAAAGAGATATAGGGAAAAATTTTATGAAAACAGTTTAAGATAAAATAGGGTTCAGGGCAAGGGGAATTTTTATACTTTTGGAAGGCCCCCTTCTGTACACCCCAACTTTTTTTTGCTGGGAAGAGGGGATGGCAGCTACATACTGAAAAATGGGCCCAAAGCCCTTTTAATTTCCACTGCACCCTGGGGAGTGTAAATATGTGCAGTAAGTGCCTCCCCACTCCCTTTAGTCGTTTGGGGAGGCCCCATTGTCGTCATCTCAGTTGCCCCGAATTGGTGAGGTGGGTGGGTCCAAAAAGCCCTGTTTTTGCTCTTAAGGCTGTGGGGGGGGCTTCCCCCCCAAAATGGGGTTTTGGAAAAATGCTCAGGGGAAAGGGCCCTTTGCCCCCGGACCCATTCTATTGAAAGTGGTTGTGACGGGTTGGGAAGCGGTTGAATGACTGATGTGATGCTTGGGGTTGACCCATGCATTTGGGGCAGCAAAGGAGAAAGGGTTGAAAAAAAACCCTTTTTTTCCCCCCTTGGGGTTGTTTGGATACTGTTTTTCCCCAAAAGGGTTTGGGGCCCAATTTTGGGCTCCCTGGCTTTTCCCCGGTTTAACGCTTTAAGACGGGGGTCTTTTAATATATATTTTTTTCTTTCTCACTTTTCCTCCTTTTTATTGTTTCATGTTCCCTGCAATAGTGGGTTTTTTACATGGGTTTTGTATATAAATGGTCTGCAGTATTTTAATAAAAAAAGTAAGCAAAAAAAAAAAACTAGGAAAAAATGACTGGCCCCGGCAAAGATGTCCATTAAAAAAGTGGACCCTTATTGGGCTTGGTTAATACATAATAATTGGAGCTTGTAAAACTTTATGGTAATTGGGTGTTTTTTAGTAGAGACGTCTGTGCCAAGAAGTACTGCTGTTGTAATTTTTCAAATTGTCCAAATTTTTTTGAATTTTTAAAAAAACTGCATTTTTTTTCAGGGGATGTTCCTAAAGAAGTGGAGAGAAACAAGGTGTTGGAGAATTATTTTTGCCCCAACAGTGGAATTTCATCAACAAGCCAAAGGAACGGGAGAGCGTAAAACCCAAAATTTTATATTGAGGCTTCTGAAAAAAGGATCCAAGATATCAATGAGTAAAAAAAATAACTCCCAAAAACTGCATTTGCTAAAAAGCTACCTCAACAACCATCTCCAGCCCTACTTTACCTGCTTCTTTTCCCCTAAGGGTTTTGGCTCAATCCCTTTAGATTTCAGATGAAAGTTGTAACAATACCTTGTCTACCAAAATCCACCTCAAAATTGTATCAGCTTAAATTGACCTTTTGCTTTTCCCCCTTTCATTTTGGGCCCAAAATTTTAGACTCCATCACGGAAGACTTTTCTGCTCACCCTTTAAAAAGAAAAATTTCACTTACGTCGGGAAATACAAAAAGCCTGTAAAACCCAAATACTACACAGAGTGCTTCCCTTTTTGGGCTTTTTTTTCAAAAAATCAGGAGAGAAGTTTTTCCTCAAAATCAGAGCGAAGGAAAGGAAAAAAAGTCAAAAGACAGTCAGGGGTGCAATAGGAATGTATAGTTTTAGATTAAAGTGGGGGGGAAATGTTTAGCTACCAAAAAAATTTCTTTTTATTTAAATTTTTTGAGCTAATTAATGTATAATAAAGCAAAAATTTTATCATATTGATTGGGAATTTCTGCTGGGAAAGTTTTTTATTGTTTTTAGGGCTTTCCCCTTTTTGGCAGTTGAATTTGTTATAAGTTTTTTCTTATTTACCACAGTAGTTTTGCAATAATCTTTACATGCCTCAAGAAATCAGACCCAAGGGAAATTTTCTTTATTTAAAAAAAGTTAAAATTGCTTTTTTTTTGGCTGTAGATTAAAAAAATTCAAGAAGCTGAGGAAGGGTTTTATCAACTTTTTTGCAAAAAATTTTTTAAACCCATTTGATTGACTTTCTTTTTCCTATACTTTGAGTACAGTCTTTCCCCCATTAGCGGGCGTACCGTTTTCCGATTTCCCCGGACTTATGACGGGCCCTTTTTGTATAATTTTGAGCGATTTCCCCTTTCTCTATATTTCAATATTTCCCGTACTTTTCTGTATAAAACATTTTAAAATTTTAACCCCCGAAGTTTATAAATGGTGCATGATGAAAAAACATATCAAAAAATGGTTTACACAAAACCCCCTACCATTTTTAGTATGCTCCCCACCTTTTGGACCCAAAATTTGTTTAGTGATGTGGCCTTAAACAAAGGAACTCCCCCCCATTAAGTGAGGAGAGGTGTATTTGTATATAATATTACATTAATACTATGCTCAAAAATTTGACATCTGTTTTAGTAAAAAGCTCCCCCAAGGGGGTTCCTTTATCTGGTTGAGGCCCCTTTTTTTCAAAGAATTAGAAAGCTCTTCCCTTGAATTGGCCCGAATGCCCCTCATTCATGAGGCACTACATGACCTCAGTGGGTTTAGCATTTCCTCATTAATGTAATTAAATCTTTTTAAAAACATCATCTTCAAGGGGGAAATTTGGTGTTCATCCCTAGGGGGGGGTTCCTTTTGCTGGTGAGGGGCTCTTAACTAGGGGAAATTTGATCTTTTGCTCCAATTCCCTTTAATTAAGTTTTGGGGAAAGGCCCTTCCCCTTTACACAAAAAAACGCACACACACACAGTAAAAAAAAAAAGGGCGGAGACCCAGGGGTCTGGGGGGAAAGAACCCGGGGGGGAGAAGAACCTGGAGGAAAAGGGTTGGGGGGTTTTGAGTCAAAAAAATGGAGGAAGAGTGGGGGAAAAGGGAAATAGCAGAGCTTGGAAAAAAAATGGGGGGAGAGGGGAGCAGGCCTCTCAAGGAAAAGGGTTTCCCTTTATGTTGGGGGGGGCCCCTTGATTTAGGGAATTGGTCTGTGCCCCCAGTTCCCCCGGGAAATTTAAACCTGAAAGCCTTTTCCCCCATCCCCCCCAGGCGCTTATAATCCCCGGGGGTTTAGCGCTTCCCCCTTGATTATAATAATAATGAGGAGAGCAGGAAGTGGGGGGGCTACAAGTCTTAGCAGCCAAAAAGATAAAAAGGGTTAGATAGGAACTAAAAAAAAATGAAGCAAAAATTTGACAAATAACAGTTTCAGACCCTGAATCAGGAAAAATCTTTACCCCGTCAAGACAAGGGGACCCGTAGGGATTTTAGGAAAAAAAAGGGGCACAATTGGAGGACCTGTAGACAACGAAAGAAAAATATGACATATGCCCGAGGCCTTAGCAGACAAAATGTATTTTCTCTTGGAAATTTTAAGACTCAGATGAGTCACAAGGATGTTTTGGAAGCAGTTCTTTATTTATAGTTGGTCAGGAAGTGGAACAGCTGGGGAGCAAGTAGTGGAGGTGGAACCTGCATAGCTTTTTAAGGCTAGGTATGATAAAGCTCATGGAGCAGGGAGAGAGAGGACCCAGTTTGCGTTCAGTGAAGGGCAGGGGGCCCGGGGGCTGAGCCTTTTGACCCCTGCAACTACAATTTGGTGAGTACACACACAAAACGGGGGGGGGCCCTTGGGATTTAAACCCTATGACTTAGCCTACTTCTGATAATGTAGGTCCTAAAGGGAGTAGGTTTTGGGAGACAAACAAATGCCAAAAGGGGGATACTACTGTCCTTTTGAGTTTTTAAATAGAAACCTTTTTTTGTCTTACTGATGGGTTTTGGATTGTGGTGGTTTTTTTTTTTTTCTGTCTTTTTTTTGCATGTCGGCTGTTTTCCCCCCGGGGCACGGTGACCCAAAAAGAAAGAAAAAAAAAAAAGTCATCAAATTCCCCATTTTCACCCCTATTATACATAATCACTCTTTTCAGAGGCTCTCAAAAACAAAAAAGTTTAGGAAAACATTTGTTTAAAAATATATAACATATCCTTCAGGGGGTGTCAATATTTCCCAAACGTTTCCTTTAAAGTGTAAAGGGTTTTTTACTATGTATTTCCCCGGGGCCCCCAAGCCCAGCTTGTGATGAAGGAATAACGGGAAAAATTTGGTAATGGGTTTTTTAATTTCCTAACAAATAGAAAACAGAGGGGTGTAGTAAAATAGGGTAAAAATCTGAGGCGGCTACCCGTTTAAAAACCCGTTTCACAAAGGCCCCAGTACTCACTCCACTGTTCCTCATCCCCATATTAACAGACAGAGATGTAAAACCCCGCACTTTTGTCTTCCCTTTTCAGATGACACCG
>NW_026494685.1:0-10723 GCF_026875155.1 Cherax quadricarinatus
CCCCCTTAAATCCCCCCCCACCCTTCCCACAGGGGGTGACCAGTGGCAAGCAAATACACCTCAGATATTAAAATCGGGAAAATACCTCCCCAAATAAATTTTACGAGGGGGTGGCAATTTTAGCGGTCACTAAAGAAGTGTAAAATTTTTTCACCCGTGCTTGATCCCCCCGCGTGCTACCTGCAGCAGTCACCTCCCCCCGGAGGGGGGGGCAAGGCGATGAATAGAAAAGGGGAATGATGGTGTTTCATAGTCCATCACACAGGATGGTTTTTCATTTCATACCTCCACGGATGGTGTTTCCTATCATAGTCCATCAACAAGAGGGTTTTTCCTGTCATAGTCCATCACACAAATGGTGTTTCACTGTCTAGTCCATCCACAGGATGGGTTTCATGTCATAGCCATCACACAGGAGGGGTTTTCACTGTCATAGTCCTCCACAGGTGGTGTTTCCTGTCATAGCCATCACACAGGAGGGTGTTTCACGTCTGTCCACACACAGGATGGTGTTTCACTGTCATATCCATAAAACAGGATGGTTTTCACTGTCATAGTCCTCACACAGGTGGGTTTGTACAACGGGAGTTAATTTTTAACATGATTTTTGGGGGTAACTCTGTATCCCTGGAGCCGGCAAGAAAGCTCTCTAATTTAAACCCCGGGAAAATCCTAGAGGGATGCCCCTAATTCACACAGAAGTCACTCCCTACGAAGCAAAAGATTTGGTGGGCGTGCAACATACCCCAGTGAAAAAGGGGGGGCGCTATTTTACGCTAAGAGAAAACAGCAAAAAGTGTCCGGGTTACCTGGAGGTTAGGGAGGTTTTTCCGGGGATAAAGCCCCCGCGGCCCGGCCCACGCCCGGGGCCCCCCGAGGGATCGGGCCGAAAAATAGGCTGTTACTGCTGGCCGCACGAGCCGACGTAGACCCAGCCGGCGACCCGGCACTGATTTTTAGGATCTGCCCAGCTCTCTCTTGAAGGCAGCCGGGGGTTTTTGGCAATTCCCCAATGCTTGTGGGAGGTTTTAAAACATTTTTGGGCCCCCAGACATTTATGGTGTTTTTTCTTAGTGTACCAATGGCGCCCCACATTTTTTTGGCGGCTTTTTTATCGCCTGCCCAGTTTTTTTACTTTCTGGGGAGTTTTTGGTGATTTTGGGCCTTTCCCTTTCCAAAGTTTTTCCAGGTAATTAAAAAATTTCCCTCCTGCGTTAAACGAGTACAATTCAAGTCTTTCAAGCGTCCCATATTTAAAGGTGCTTGACAGAACTTATAAGGCGTAAAGGATCTCTGACCTCTCTAGATCTGCGTTTTCCCCCTGCTTTGTATGGAGATGTAAATGTCGCAGTACCACCAAAGAGAACAAGTGTTTGAAAGGATACAGGGCTGGCATCTCTCTTTTTTGAAAGTTCTCATTACCTTATCATTTTCTTTTCCGTGCGTCGTGGCACTGTTTTGATCCTTAAAGTGGTCCCCCGCTTACACTTTCCCCGGTCCCTTACTTATTTTTCCCCTCATTGTTGGGCCCGGACTGTTACTGTTTGTTTTTCTCCCCATTTTCCATAACGGGGAGTTGGAATTTGTCCCCATTGAAACAATTGTTTACGTTGCCCACTGGGAAAATTTTTTTTAATTTTTGGAGGTTAACCGCCCTCAGCAGATGCAGCCTCATGCAGTCCTAGTACATCCGCAAAGGGGAACGGTGCTGTGGGGTATATCCTGTTTTTTTCTGTATGAGATAAGGAATAAGATGGGGGGGAGTACTGTGCCCTTTTGGAACAGACTCTTACTATGGGAGCCTCCCATTTAACTCTGTTCCACTATCTTTGGGGGTTTGATTTGTTAGAAGTTGAAGACCTCTCCCCCCCTTTTCCCCTTATTCCTTTAGCACTATTTTATGGGTATTACGCCATGATCGCATTTGTCAAATGCTTTTGCAAAGTCTGTGATATTACACGCATTCTGATTTTTTTCCTTCATCCAAAGGGCCATGTCATAGTGATCCAGTATTGTGGAGGCAGGAGCGACCTCCCTAACCCCTGTTCCCTGGGTTTTGCAGATTTTGGGAATCCAGGTGATTTGCAAATCCGCTTTTTAGCACCTTTCAAAGATTTTTATGATTGGGAGTCAAGCTATTGGTCTATATTTCTTAGCTAATGCTTTTTTCTGCCCCTTATGGACGGGGGTAATCCGTTTTTTAAGTGACGTGGAATTTCACCCAGTCCAACTCCTCCTCCAAAAGGGGACTTAGGGCACGCGAGAGGGGTTTTTTTGCGTTTTTAATAAAACAGAGTTCCACAGTCGGGCCCGGGCTGAGGCATAGGCTGTTGTCAAGGCTTTTTTGAAACTTCGGGTTAGGGTAATTCGGACCCAAGATGCCAACACCCCTCCCACCGAAAATTGGGGGGAAATTACCAATGACCCCTGGTTGTCTTAAGAAGGAGCTGGACAGATATCAAAGTCTATTTATCGCCGGGTGTGGTTCGTACTTGGTTTGCGTGCGGCCAGCAGTAACCCCTGGTGATCAAGCCCAAAATTCAATGTTTCAAATATGAAACAGTGTTGAGGACTAAAACTGGGGTTGTGTGGTATTGGTCCCCTGAGACGTGATCTAGACCGCGCAGATTTTACCATCGCGAAATAGCCTATTTTTAGGGAACCCTGGGCAGGGGGTGGGCCCTATGGGGGGTCTTTAGAGTGGGGTGGAGGCGGGGGGGGGGGGGTGGGGTTTTTGGGTATGGGGGGGGGGGAGAAAAGGGAAAGGGAGAAATGGTTGGAAATTTGAAAAGGGAAAAGCAGGAGAGGTTGAGAGAATAGGGAGGGAGGGGGGAATAAGGAGGGAGGGGGAGAATGGGGGGGATGGGAAGAATAGAGGGGGAGGGGGAGAAATGGGGAGGATGGGGAGAATAGGGGGGGATGGGGAAATATGGGGGGATGGGGAGAATGGGTAGGGATGGGGAAAAATGGGGATTTACCTGGAGGTTCCCGGGGATTTTTCCCCGGGGATCAACGCCCCCGCCCCGGTCCATGCCCGGCCTCCCGATGGATAGGGGCCGATCAACTAGGTGTTACTTTGCCGCACTAAGTCAACGCGAACCACAGCCTGGGTTTATCCGGCACCCACTTTAAGTATCGTCCACCCCACTTTGAAGGCAAAACCCGGGCCTTTGGTAATTCCCTTAGCATGGGGGGAGGGTGTTGAACAGTTTGGTGTACCAATGGCGCCCCCACTTTTTTATTGGGGGTATTTTGCATCGCCTGCCCAGTCTTTTAAGTTCGGAGGCCTCAAATCTCCTCTCTCCATCCCCTTCCCCCAGCCCAGTGGGGTTTAAGAAGAGAAATTCCCAGCGTCGCTTGACTCGTAAAATAGGGAGAAGGGAGCTTAAAGAGTCGGTTTGGGCGAAGCCCCCCAGTGTTTTGGGTTACTCGCAAATTTTTGACAAGGGGTCACCCGCCAAATTTTTTAAAGCATTCACGGGCCTGGTTACGGCCCGGGCCGGGGGGAGCGTTGCCCCCCGGGAAAAACCCCCCTTCTCCCGGGTTTTTCACGATTTGTTGACGTTTGCAAAAAGGCGAAATTTTTGGTCTAGAAAAATGTACGAGAACCTTCACTTCATTTTTAAAGTTAAATTCAAAAAAACCTTAATTACGGGGAAAATGTTTGCAGCCCCCTTGACCTTACTCCCCTTGGAACGAAGGCGAAAAGTTTACATCAAAAAGTACACCTGGAAGTTTCGGGGGGAAACTGGTTCTAATCTGCAACACAAAAAAATAAACTAAACAAACGAAAGAAAAAGACTTGGCAGGTGATGCAACAAAACCCCCAGTGAAAATTGGGGGCCCCCCTTAGTAGCTAAAGACCAAAATTTTTTCCTGGGCCCAAACTTTTTAAACCGGGCCCTCCCACCTTTCCCTGGTTGTCTTCAAGAGAGAGCGGGACAGATACTTAAAAGTCCAAAGCCCGATCAGCCGGCTGTGGGCCACGCTGGACTTTCGTGCGGGCCAACAGTAACAGCCTGGTTGATCAGGCCCTGAAGGGGGGGCCCTGAGGGCTTGGGCCCAAAGGGCCTGGTCCAACCGGGGGGTTGATCCCCTGGACAACCTCGAGGTAAGTAGAAAAGATTTAGCTGTAACAATGACATTCTTAATACCAATTTTTTTTGGTATAAAAAAAAAGTCATTGTTTTCAACACATCCCTCTCTTTCACCCGGGGAATGGTTTTCTGTAAGAAAACTGCCCATTACCCGATTTCTACTGTCCCTTCCCCTTGCTCTTTTAACCCCGTGCCCTCCTCCATCTCCCAAACCCCCACCTTTCCCCCACCTCCCCCAACCCCCACCCCTTTCCCCCAACCTCCACCAAACCCCCAAACCACCACCCCCCACCACCACCACCTCCACCACCTCCAGCAAACCCCCACCCCCACCTCTAACCTCCACCACCATCCCCCCTCCACCACCTCCACCCCCCCAACCACCTACACCCACCTCCACCCCCCCCACCCCCCACCACCTCCACCACCTCCACCACCTCCACCAAAACCCCAACCCCCACCACCACCACCACCCCACCCCCACCACCCCCCACCTTAAACCCCCTCCACACCACCACCACCACCTCTACCTCCACCCCACCACCCCCTCCACCACCTCCACCACCCCCACCACCTCCACCAACCCCCACCAACCCCCATCTCCCCCTCCATCACCAAACCCCTAAACCCTTTACCCCCACCACCACCATCCACCTCCCCCACCACCACCTCCACCACCTCCCCCCACCTCCACCACCTCCACCACCCCCACCACCTACATCTCCCCCCCTCCACCACCCCCCAGCCCCCCACCTCCCACCTTTCCCCCACCTCCCCACCTCCACCAACCCCCCACCAACCCCCAAACCCCCAACACCACAACCACCCCCCCACCAACCCCCACCACCACCACCCCACCACCACCCCCACCACCCCACCACCACCACCACCCACCACCACCCCACCACCACCACCCCCACCACCACCACCACACCACAACCCCACCACAACCCCCCACCACCACCCCCCTCCACAAACCCCCACCTTCACCCCACCACCTCCACCACCACCAAAACCCCCTCCAAACCCCCCCCCCCACCACCCCCCCCCACCTCCACCACCCACCACCACCACCACCACCTCCAAAACCCCCTCCAAACCCCCACCCCACCCACCCCACCACCACCCCCACCACCACCACCACCCCCAAAACCCCAAACCACCACCCCCCACCACCACCACCACCTCCCCCCCTTTTCCCCCCACCACCCCCAAACCTCCCCCACCCCACCCTCCACCACCCTTCCACCCCCACCTCCACCACCCCAAACCAAACCACCCCCACCACCCCCTTTCCACACCTAAAACCATCTCCCCCCACCACCACCACCACCCCACCACCACCCCCCACCACCACCCCCACCTTCCACCCCCCAACCCCACCATCCACCCACCACCCCCCACCAAGCCACAACCCCCCCAACCACCAACAAACCACCCACCACCTCCACCACCACCTCCACCACCTCCCACCCCACCCCCAAACCACCCCCAACCCCCTTTCCCCCCAACCACCACCACCCCCCACCACCCCCACCACCTTTTACACCACCAACCACCCACCACCACCACCACCAATCCCACAACCACCACCACCACCACCCCCCAACCACCACCACCACCACCCCCCACCTCCCCCAACCTCCCCCAACCACCTCCAAAACCCCCAAACCACCCCTCCCCCCCAAACCTCCACCACCACCCGTCCCCACCACCACCACCCCACCCCCAAACCACCACGCCACTCGGTTTTTTGCTAAATCCCGTGTTTTTTATAGCATATGAGTATCAACCCAAAGTCCCTTTAGTTTAGGAAAAAATTCCATTTTGGGCCCTGTGACTTTTGTGCAAAGCAGGGGAGGGCGCAAGTGATGTTCGTCCCCCTTGCCTCAGCCTCATTGGGGCTTTTTTGGACATGGGGCTGGGAAAAAGGCAGAGGGGGCCCAAATTTCCCATAACAAAATCTGACAATATATCATTACCCCCCCAAACAAGTGTGTTTTCCCTTTAAAAACCCTCGATACCCTCCCATTGAAGGGAACCCCCTACAAAAATTTTGGTGGCAACGGGGGGCCAAAAAATCTGACAAATTACGGCAAATTTCTGGAGAAAAATTTCGACCGACCCTTTCCCATCTTGGGGAGTCCCCCTGCCGAGCGGGGGAAACGGCCCGACCCTACCCCGCCAGCTACCCCCCAAGCCAGCAAATTTCCTCTAAAGCTCCTACCAGCTTCTACACCTTTTTCCCCGGGTCGTCCCCTTTGTATTAATTTTTAATCTGTTTATTTGCATCACTCCCGAGGGATTGACCCGGGGTTTGCAAATAAGCCAGTTTTCCATTCTGGGTGGGGGAGTCGGGAACAAACGAGTCCAGTCCAGCATAGCCTCCCCTCCATCCATTTCCTTTGCCTCCCAAACCGCTTCCACCCCTCTGTGCTCTTTGTGTGAAGTTATAAACTGTTCTGGTAAAGGGGTTTTAAGATAAGCCGCTGGGAAAACTAACCCAGGTGTTTTTTCCCCCCCAGTACTCAAGTAATCACTTTGAGAGTCTTCACGTTGTGTTTCCCAAACTCCAAGCCATTCTGAGGCTTTTTTTTCAAACCTTGGGTGTTTTTTGGGGATTTCGTGGGTGTATTCTAAGCTAGCCACTTAGAATATCTTTTTCCCGGAACCCTGTGTCTTTTCCTCAGTGGGGGCTTTTTCAAACCATTTCAACCCCCAAAGGGCCCCAAACCCCCCAAATCACCACGTGTGGGCTCCACCCCTTGCCCGGGGCCCTTTGGCCCCGGTTTTAAAACCCCCCAAAACCAAAACCCCCCCTCACCACGCGGCCTCAACGCCCCTCCAAATCACTATTAAAACCCCAAAACCCCAAACCCCTACCCTGTTTTTGGGAAAAATACAAAAGGGGGGTAGCACCTTTTTTTAAGAACTTTAAAAGGGGGTTCAAGACCCAAATTGTGTTTTTCGGCCCCGTTTTAAAAACTTCCCCTGTGTGAAGTCTAAAACGTCGATGGGAAATGCAATTCTAAGGGGGGCACGTTGGGAGAGGAACCCCGCCGCAAGACACGTAAACAACCCCCTACTCCCCACTACCATCTACCCATTCCCACACCAAATCGGTTTCAGGGGAAATAAATTTTTTTCAAGAGACAAATTGGGAGTTTTGAACATTTTTTTTGTGTTCCATTTATTTTTTTTAGGGGACAAATTTAGTGCTCTCGATTAAAAATCCGTGTTTGTTTGGGAATAATCTTTTTTTCTACTTTAATTTTATGTTAATTTTCATTCATTTTTTTTAGTCTGTTGGTTGTGTGTTTTTTTAAAACAATTTAAGTAATACTTTTGTTTTTCCTTGTTGTGTGGGGCAACATATTAGGGATTTTGAAAGTTTAAAAAAAAACGAAATTTTTTAAAAGCAAGAGATCTCCAGTGAATACTAGAAAGGACGGCCCCTTTTAGCATCCACCCTGTTACGGGGGTTTTCGTAAAAATTAGTCAGTTCCCTTGTCCAATTTTCCATTAGAATTCAGTATAAAACAATAGTGCTTCAGGATTAAACTGTGGGCTACTAACTAGAAAATAAAATTTAAAAAATTTTTATTAAGTCTAGATATTTTACAAATTAAATTAAATTAAATTTCCAGTAATCAACAAAATAATACTAACATTTCTCTCGTATAAATAGTATTGTGCTGAAAACACATCACATTTATAATTCTTAAGTACTGTCGGTACAAAACATTTAATAAGATATTAAAAATATTTACAAAAAAGTTTGTGTGTGAAAGGGGCTCTAAGTAGTTCCTATTCTCAAGACTTACTAACTTAAAAAGTACTGAAAAAGCCTCAAATAAAATTCTTTTAACCAACTGGTATCAAACACTGCTTGAACAATAAAAAGAATGCTAAGGCCCAATACAATATAAAAAACAACTGCGACACTAAACAGGAACAAGGAGAAATATAATGACACAAAGTGGGGACCACTGCAGATCCTCCACCAAAAAATCAAAAAACTCCCATACTACTAAATTTAAAGTTTCCATAAAAAAATCCCCAACTGTATAAACCAGATACCATCAATTAGGTCAGAAGCTACAGCTTAAAACCCTAGTTGCTCAGAGGTCATGCGACACACAACCTCAGGCTATGTCAAAAACCACTAAGTCTAACAATGTTCGGGAAACAAGTTCTAAGAAATAAAAAAGGGAAAAATAACAGAAAATCTGTCCAACCACCAAGCGAGCTAGACCAACTGAATATTTTCAGCGAGGTGGGGGCCCACCCCCCTCGATCAGTAATTTCCCGTGGACACAGCACTCAGAAACAGAAGCCGGCATCTAACGAGCCCAAGCGAAAATTTTCAGTATTTAGACAATCAAGATTGAACTAGCACATAATATTTTTAAAATCCTACCTAACCAAAGGAAGCTAAGTCAAAAAACAATATAAAGCAATACATTTACGTTTTTAGAAAATTATCGCAAATAAAAAAAAATAAAAATTATAAAAAAGGTAAAAATTTATATATATACAAAATCATTGAAACCCCCTTCGGGGGTTTGCAACCCCCCCCCCAACACACAAAGTCACACTAGGAGTTCATTAATGTCTTTCACATTTTTACTGATTACCATAAAAATTTAAATAACAATATAAAAAAAGCATTAAATCAAAATCACTCTTGTGCCAAGCACTTTTTACAATTTCACAGTGTATATACAATAAGAATGCCCCAGTACTAGGGCAGTAAAAACAGAAATCGTACTCCCCATACCGTGTTATGTACATCAGGAAAGAGGCAGGGTAAACATAGACAAGCATAAAAGTTTTGTGCTATAATAAGACAGCATTTCCCCCTTAAATATGGTTTTGAATGCAAAGCATATGGACATTGATATGAAACAGCTTAATGTGTGTAGTGAAGGGGGGGGGGGGGCTGCGGCAGGACTGTTTCGGGGCCCCGATAACATCGCCCACCAACACACCCACTCAAAACCACTTGTCCCTCCCATACACATCACTAGTGAATATATAAATATAATAATTAGACATACATGAGTATACATAGTTAAAGGGCTGGAGGGGTTAAGTTCCTACAAAAATTTTACATAGCAAGTAACAAAAAGAATTTGGCATAAAAAAATTTCTAAAATTTTAAATGGGGAAAATGCCCAAATACTCGCAAAATGTTCCAAGGACACCACAAAGCTAGAGCATCTTTTTCAAAATGGCATAATTTTTCTGGTTCGTTTTAGCTTAAAAGAATAGTAAAAATAAAAGGATGGGGAAAAACAGGGATGTTACTGTTGGAGCAGCACAGCACCCACTGCAAAAAACCGCATCTATATGAAAAAAAATGGAAGATTGAAATTTGGACCAACCGGGGCAAGAAAAGCAATCTCAAAAACCCTTTTAACGAGTCTGAACAATCCAGTCCAGATGAACGAATTTGCTCTAATGAACACAGTGAGAGGGATGGAGGTGTGTATGCTGGCTTGCCTGTCACTTTCACACGTGGCAATGTCGCACAGATCAGCTACTGTTTTTCCTTCTCTTTGGCCAAGTAAAAAGTTTTTCCATTTACCCATTCTTCTTGACAACTAAAGTCCTCCAATGGGGCTATGTGAGCAAAATCAATGGGTTGTTCACGAAAAGTAACTGGTAACACACAGATGCTTGACGTGGTGGAAACACTATCAGCTGCAAATTTTCATGTATTTTTCTCCTCAGTACACCGAACATAAAGTAAAAATTATCCCAATTCTTTGTTCCCCAGTAACTGCAACCTCTTCTTTCCCTGACTGATCAACAAACTGATCCTTTGTTAAATCTCAGATTGAAATTTTAAAGCAGGTGTGTCCGACTAGATTGAAGACACGGGGGATTTCGTTAATGACCCGGGCGCAGAGCATCACTAAACAACATATTCAAGCCCAAAACATTTTCATCCACTAAACTCAACAGGGGACAAGGAGGTTGTTGTATCTTTTACATAGCTCTAGTAATTGCGCTGAGAGGAAAAAAATAGGGCTTCCCTACAAGCTTTAATGGGGATAATTATCATCATGTTATTTTCAATCACAAGTGGTTCTTTACATATACCAGCATAAGGATTCGTTCCCATCAACAACCCTGACCGATGGGAAATACACCACTGGATATACCCACGAAATTAACCAGTATAATACTTGTTTCAATTATACCTTGTGAAGAGGTACTTTTTTTAACACCCCTCCATAGGCTTCTAACAATACATCTATCTTGCAATAGGTATCACAGTTATGGGCATACATCTTCTCTTAATAATAGTAACGCCATGTCTCGAAAGAAATTATCTCATTAGATTGATTCGTCAAATCCCACTTTACCTCTCAAAAGAAGGACTCATCGCGAACGAATCTTTTCGTCAGATTTCACTTTCTGACGCTAGCATCTGTTCTGAGTAATATTACTAAAACAGAGGGTCAAAATTACAGGATTCTGGGGCCTTTTTTGCTATTGTTGCTTTTTCGCTTACAAAGCTTCCATAGGGGAACCCACATTTTCCATTGTAGGTGTAACAAGCGTTTACCCTATATTTTATATTCCCTCCAAACCTTACAAAACCCCGTGATTTTTCG
>NW_026494688.1:0-22912 GCF_026875155.1 Cherax quadricarinatus
AAAAAATTTTAAAAAGACCTTAGTGCAATTAAAAGTGGGGCCCTTTTTTTTATAAGGCCTGAGCTTCTACCACTGCAGCTCATAAGCGCCACCCCACGAGCCCCTTCAGCAGGGTAGTGGCAGACCAGGGGCCTAGCTTCTCCCTACAGCCCCGTGGGGGGCGGGAAGTGGCGGGCCCTGGGAACTTGGCCCCCAAAGATGAGGGGGTACTTGTCCCCTCCCAGGGGAGACTTAAGTCTCGGACACTCCCCAATAGGGACCAAGGCTGGGTCACCACACTTTGGAAAAGACCCGGGCCGGAAATACCGGCGAAAAAAAAAAAAAGAAAAAAAAAAAGTTTTGTCTATTTTAAAATTTGATTTTATATTACTATTTTTATCCCTATTTGTACTTTTTCATTCCAGCCAACACATAGACAAACAACTTCATTATTTGAAAAGTGACTAAACTCTCCAAACCAAAATACTCAAGCTAATCTTGTCCAAATTTCCTACCCTACAGATACAGTACGAACTCAACACAAAACCAGGATATAAATAACCATAATTTAAACCTAGAAATGATTGATCACGTTGACCCTGATCTAAACCTCCTAATCGACACCCCCATCAAAACCTTTTGGGAAAAAGAACTGCGTTTTTACCAGCACACAACCCAGCACTATCCAAAACAATGCTAAAAGTCTATCAGTATTTAAAACTACAACATCAGGTCCTTAACAAACCTAGATGACCTCCTGGCACCCCTTTAATCACAAAAGACCCTTCTCCGCATTTTTCTTATGGACCGGCTTAAGCAGACACAATAGATATCTACCCCTCCCAGGATACACAGCATTCACTACTGAAACCCAAAACCAAATTTGGGGGGTGGATTGCAATCTTTTCCCAAACCTTATCTTGTATTACACCACTTGCTTTAGTGAGAATATGGGGAATACATTTTTGCTAATTTTACGAAAAAAAACCTTTAAGAACCTATAACAATTGGTGCCATTTACCAATACCTCACAAAAAACACCCCAAATTTCAGTGAGAAATTAATCAAAAAAACAAACAGCAAAGAATAAGCACCACCTTCTTTTAGCTGGAATTTCAACATCAACCTGGCTTACTAGATATCAGCCTGAAACTATTTCATCAAAAATATGAACCCCCATTTCCATACCAACAAAACTAAACCAAACCAGGCTCATAAACAAGGCAACCATAATAGACCACATATGGACCAAAATACAGCCCCCCTTAAATCGGGGATAATCACAGAAGCACTACAGACCACTACCCCCCTTCCCCTGACAAACATAGTAAATCACCACTTAATCAACAAAATCTCATTTAGACTCCAGACGAGGGCCCCAATAAGGATTCCAGCTACCAGAGATTGTTTACTGGGCCCAAAATTCTCCCAAGGCCAATGGTATGATGACTGAAAACATTTTTCTAACAAATTACTTAGACTATACAAAAACATTGTCCTAAAAAACGAAAAGATACAAACAATGGGTTGTTTCCCATGGCTAACCAGACAATTCTGAAAACCATTTACAAAAACACCCAAAAAAAAGCAAAATAGACAGGGGTTTTTTACACAAAGAATTCTTAAACACTATTCACATTCTCACCAAAGAAAAAGAAAGCCAAACAAAATACTACTCCCTAAAATTCACAGACACTAAGGAGATAAAAAAAAGACCTGGGAAAAAACTCTCTCAATTTCTAGGGACCCACAACTAAAAAAAACAAGAAATTGTCCAACTAAACCCAATGAAACCCACAAAATCCACTGACACACTAACAAGATAAACACTTCTTCTCAACCCTAGGTCTAATCCGCCAATAAAATCCCACAAACAAGCCCACCGGGCTACCTAGAGGGGAATTTCCCAAAATTCCTTCATCTTGCACCAACGGCCCTTGGAACCCGAATTATAAATCACTTAAAAAACTCAGGGATCTGTCTAAGCCCCCCATTACTGTACAACAGCGGCCCATATCCTTTGCTGCAATTTCATTTTCTTTTTTTAAAATCCTAAAACTAGCACCTTTTCCAAACACTCAAGATGGGAAGGGGTTTCACCAGTACATAAAGGGGTCCCCCTACAGACTTTAAAAACTAAGGCCAAATCAAACTTTCCATTTCTTTCCATAATCTTTGAGAAAAACCCTGCACAGGGACAATTCATTTATAACAACACAAAACATACCCAACCCCTGCCAATTTGGATTCAGGAAAAAAAAAAGCACTAATGAAGCAATCAAGAAATGCTAATCTGCTTTACACACATTGGAAAAAAAGGAATACCACAGGAATTTTTTTGCCCTAAAAAAAGTTTTTGACACAGAGACCACACATCCTACTCCACAAATTTTGACCATTACGGTATAAGAGGCCTGCGCTTGTTTATTTCAAATCTTACCCTTACAATGGGTATCAGAATCACCATTAAAGACACAGCATCAAACAACACGGCCATTGATACGGAGTTCCGCAGGAAAGTGCCCTTTGGTCCCCTGCTCTTCCCTCAATCACAATGATCTTCCAAATGATCCCAACACCTGAAACCCACTCTTTTGCGACACCCCTTTATGTCATCCTCACCCTAACTTGCCCCCCCCAAACCCCCATTGTTAACAAGGAGCGACAAAATATCGACTTGGATAAACAGCCAATAAACTTACGCTAACCCTGACAAAACCTACATATTATTTTGGGTAGCAGAGCAGGAATGCCCAAATTAACATTTAAAACCAACACTCAATTACCAGACAAATGAGGGCAAATCCTAGGCCTATACTTGACAACAACCGAATTTCGCAAACCCAAAACCCAAAAATAACCAAAAAAAATCCAAAACGGTTGGGATCCTCTCCCAAAATATGATACTACGTCCGCAAAAAGCCCCTTTTCACACTATACCACTCACTTTTTTATCCTACCCACCATGCATTTTTGCTTGGGGGTCAACTGCAGCAACACACCTAAAGCCAATAATCCAACAAAAAACCGCAGTAAGAATAATCATAAACCCCTCCCTGGCAACACCCCCCCTACTCTTCTAATCTAAACTTTCTCCCCGTTCAGTACACCACACTTACTACGTGAACTACATCAAGACCCTTAAAATCCAAACAACCTTGACCAAAAACGCTTTCTTTTAAGTTTGGGCAGAACCCACAGGATAACACCAGAACACAAACACTCTACACTTCCCTTTGTGGGCCGTAAACCTTTATAAAAATTCAATGAGTTTAAAGGCCCTAAAAATCTGGAACACCCACCTGAAACCAGAACGCAGACACAAATTTAACCCTTTAAAAATCCATTAGAAAACACTTTAAACTCCCCGATACAAACCCCCTCAAAAATAACACACGAATACCACCTGGGGGTTTTACCTTACACTCACTCGCCCATTTGACCAAAACAAAATATTAATCTCAGTCTTAAAATAATGAATCCGTGTGCTACTCCAATACTAGAAACTATGTACTGTGCCAAAACAAAGCATTCACATGCAAAACTCACAAACTAGTATTTAGTCACTTAGCCATAATACCAATTACCGTATAATTTTTGTAATATTTTCCACGGCAACAACGTCGCTGAAATTCACGATCAGCACTAAGTCCGCCTGGGGGGGCCGAAATGCTACCATGCTAGGCATTCTAGTGGTACACTCTGTAATCGATTCTTAACACATGTAAACCACACAACAACCGAATTCTGTAAATTCAACATTGTAATTTTTTATAGAGAATAATCATTGGTTTGGGCACCTACCCTGCCCTAGAAGGGAGTTCTTGGTGTTACCTACTGAAGATTTCACTGATGGGTATTAGAACTCATAATTCAAAATAACCATGGATTTTACGAAATGTAATAATAAGTGTTGATTGTTACTCATAAAGTATTTTCGATTTCCTTAATTAAGTAAAAAGCTTATAAAATATTTTTCTTATTATACATAGAAAGAAATAGATTTCAATAAATATTTAGAAATAAAAACAATGTATTATGTTGCAGAAACAACAAAAATATCCTCTTAATAAAACATTAAATAACATATATTTTGCTCTAATCTTCCAGGTTTTCTTTTAATTTCCGACAGTTTTCAAGGAGACAAAACTAATTAACCAATGAGATGTATCACACCAGCTGATTCCGTTGTTTGGAGGATAACTAACCCCAGGATATTTACCTCCATCGCTCCTCGGGCCGTGAGACCTCCTACTGTGCAAACGCTCCCTCAGTTGCCTGATCTGCATGCGTAGGTGGTGCTTGTCGCGCCTCTGCCCGTCAAACCAAACTACCATCTTCAACATGGCGTTTAGTCATAGACACAGGAGCAACACTGTTGCGTTGGCTTCTCCGAGGAAAATAACGCCAAGTTTCAACCCAAGTATAACTACCTAAAATCATCAGAGAACGATAGCATTCAGGAGTGGAGAGGTTTAAGGGTATCCCTTAAAACGGAGCACATGGAATTTTTGTGAAACTGCTCTTAGCAACGGTCCTATTAATATTAGTCAACCGTTTTCAGGAGTAATCTTGATGCAACACCAGCAGATTCGTGTGAGGAATGTGCAGGATGATCGATGAAACCAGGCATTATAACATGGATCAAACTGTGTAATGTCCCCCTTTGATGCTGATGAGACGGATAGTTAATAGTAATATGTTTAATTATGCACCCTCATACCCATCCTGTGGGCGTAGTCAAAAGATTAAAGAGGTACATAATGGTCCAGGACAGGGTCCTCAAAGTTTTTGATAGCTGAGCAAGTTAAAGAGAATGAATCACAATTTACAAAGGTAATGAAACTCACAATTTACAAAGTAATGAACTCCAAAGAGAGTAGGTCTAGTCCACAAACCATGCCCAAGTACAAAGGAATTTAACAGATTACAGAGGTACATAATGGTTCCAGGGACGGGGCCTCCCAAAGTTTCGAAAGCTGAACTAGGTACAAAGGTAATGAACTCCCCAAGTTACAAAGGTAATGAATACTGTGGAAATTTATTGGTCCCTAATGTTTTCCACCGGACGTCCAGCATAGCCGTAACGGGATGGCAGAGCAGGATGGCCCTTATTGCCCCCACATCCAAACAGGGAAGCATTCTCTTGTCAGCGATGATTCGATGGTAGGTATGTATTTAATTTATAGATTTACCTTCAGGGAAGGAGAAGGTAGTTTTACTGTAGTACACACTAATATTAGGTTTACTAGGGCATCTGTAATAAAGATAAAGTAGACCCTAAGACCTTAACATAGGTAGTAAAATGGCCCCGATAATGTAGGCCAAAACTATGAAAGTTAGCTAGGGGAACTGGCAGCCCTAGCTTGATTGAGGAGGCGCGGGTCACAAAGACAGGAAAGCGTCCCTCTTATACAGACACCAACGACCAAGATGTCCGGATCAGCAGACGGCGCCCCCACGTGTCTTCACATCGAGTACCTGGGGAAATCTGGTAGAGGCACCTCGATGTACCGAAGATGACCTCCCTCCATAAGCCATACAGTAAGACAAGATCTTCACTTTTTTCTCGTAGATTCTGCCAGTGTCTGAGATACGTGGGTGAGTATTTAACTCTTGGGCCCGGTGTGCAACAGAGAGAGCATGCCAGTAAGTACCAGTGTCACGAGAGCCGTCTGAAGCTAGTGTCTGAGTCGCATAGTTATACTAGGGATACATACCCTCTTGGATATAGGCATTTCTGAGGTGCAGGCAGGACACTAATTACGATTGTAATATGCAGGAATTAATGCCTTCCTCGTTGCATGTGGTTTCTGAGGGAGTCCAAAGGGGCTAAGGCTAGCTTAGGGAATGAAAGATCAGGATATATGCTGCAACACCAAGATAAGTTAGTCCCTTTAACGTGCATGCTGGCGAGGTTTTCTTACAAATACCAATCATTTGTGAAAATCTGTCCTATAAGCCACTTGTGAGGCTGAGGTACCGCCCACAGAGCTCGGTGTCAACAGAGTTGCCATGGTAGGCGACTCAGCAGCCCACACAAATTTTCACAAAATGGTCCATCGAAACCTTGATGTGGAATAGCTAGGTTAAGCTATCATAGCGAAGCCACCTTAGGAACCAGTCTAAACAGAGTTAGGTTAAGCTAATCATAGCTAGGCACAGTTAGGAACCAGTTTAAAAAAGTTAGGTTAATGTTAGCACACCTAGGTCAAAGTTACCACAGAGGCTAGGCCAACTGACTATACACAGAAGTTGTAATTATGCATAATTACAGGCAGGCCAGGTAGGCTAGAGAAGCTTGTGAATTTAATTATTACAGTTAATAAAAGTAATCCCAGCGTAGGAGACTTGTAATGATTTATATACAGTGGATTTTGCAAGGATAGCCACAGTTTAGGCTAGGCTTGTTGGCAAATTTTTACAAAGGTTATAGTAGCTAGGACGATTTAAACCTAGTTTATATTTACAGGGAGTTATAAAGCCAGGTTTTAAGTTATAGCCCACTAGCTAGGTTAGGATTTACCATATCCAACCAATCCATGCTAGACAAAGTAAGCTGGGCCACAGTTAGGCCAAGCAGGTTACATACATTATTTATTTACTGTTTTCACAAGTAGAATTGTTTGAATTTAACTTGTGTTAACCAAGTGATTTTAAAATTTGTATACTGCACTTTTATGTGATTTTCATTGTCTTCGATTCATGTTAATGTGGATTTGTTGAATTGTACTAGAGACTAGTTTAAGTTCTGTAATTTTATTGCCTGCAATGTACAGGAAATGCTAGGTTAAGTGCTTCACATCGATACACATCTTGATTTGGGATTTGAGTGCTAACAGTGGTACTATTTTTAGAATCAATAGTAGAGTCAATATAACAAAGGGAATTGATAAGCTTGTTGAGAAGCCTTAAGACCTCGTTCATTCTTGCCTAATACCGTTCGTGCTGTGAAGTGGCTAATTGAAGTACAAATTAGTACAGTGATCTTAACTATCACTGCAACTATGGTAGGTGAAGATGCCATACCATCTGTCCCCAAGCTCTAAAGTCAAATAAAGCGGTCTATGGGATCCTATAAAGGGTCGCCTGAGCAAAGCATGTGAGGAAGTGTTGTACTGGTCCAGGCAAGATCCAGACGAGACTGGGATAAACTAGAGAGTTGCCTGAAACCCTTGGAGCAAAGCCCTGGAGGCCTTTGAGAAATCAATTATCCTTTATGAGACAGAGGCCTATACTACAGGTGAGGGCTGAAATTACACTCGAAGTAGCACGGACGACTATGACGAACGAAGGTCAGAGTGTAAAGCAGAGTTGAACTCTGCAGGCAGTTTAATAAAGACTTTGAGGCCGGTACAGGCAGGGGCAGCAAATGTTTCAAGGAAACACGAACAACAGCACGCCTGTTTAATGTGTTTGCCTCAGATTGCCGCCAGTTGAATTTACCAACGTTTGACGGAAACCTAACAGAGTACATGCTTTCTGGGGATCAGTTTAGAGCCAGGATAGCTGACAGGTAAGATTTGTCAGAATTGCAGCAAGTTTTGCAGTATTTGCGGTCCAAGCTTCGAGGGTAAAGCATAGACCAGGTCCGGCACTACCGGGATTACTGCACGAATTACTCCCAACATGCCAAAGACCAATTAAAGACAGTTTTGGCAACACTGAGGAGATAAAGGAGCATACTTTATCGTTTGTTGTATTAGAGGCTTGCCGACATGACCGTCAAAGCTATAAAATTCCGTATTTGAGATTATGAATTTGAACAAACAGTTTCAGAATTTGCATGATGAGGATGATTCAGAATGGGTCCTTAGCCGGGGTGATTCAGCAGAAACTGCTAGGCCCGACAGTGCATGAATTACACATAAATATCGTACGAAATAGGTTCACGATAAAACAAATTATTGAAGGGTTAGGTCTCATTTTCTCACCTGACGTAGGTCAGGGGGAGAATTACCTACCAGGAAAAGTCCGACAACTTCCCCAGACATTCAGAGATAGAACCTAAACCACCTCCTATTAAAGGTAGAGCACTTATTATGCCCAGGCGAGTCCTCCACCCACAGGCCAAGGGAGAAGCCACTAAAGCGACCAGTAAGACGGTGCGTGTTTTTGTGAAGAAGAACATGCTAGTTCAGGTGTTCAAGCTCACCTCCTATAACCAAAGGGTTCAACGCCTAAGGGAGTTGAGACTTGTTTCAAGTGTTGTGGAGAACATTATGGCCAGGGACTGTAACACCCAGCTCAGTGAGTGTCGGGCTGCTGGAAGGGAAAGCACCACAGTGCACTGTGTCCCTAAGAATCCGGATTTAGCACAAGTTAAGGAAGCAAACCACAAGAAAGGCAAGAGCAAGAACAAGTCGGAAAGTAGCCGATGAGTGTGGTGAGTACGGCACCGAGGAATTTGTTCTGTGACAGTTTCGAAGGGTTTTGTGGCCTTGGCCCACGCATAATGGCGTTGGTTTGCGAGGATGGTGGTGCGAGTACGTCTGAAACGTGGCGCCGCGTGTGGGTTGTAGTTTAGCATATTATCTAAGCAGATGGGGGGATCTCTTACTCGATATAGTCGGTTCTCTTCTGTAGACGCGATGCGGACTATGAGCGTATCTAGAGGCTAGTTCTCACGGGAGGGGGATCTAGTCGCTTCAACGAGCACAACCACGTTGACCGGTCATTCCACAGTTGACATGAAGGTGGAAGGGTTTGGTGGGAAGTCCCACTGCAGGTCTTATCCAGTAGTCATGTGATGGACAGGTTAGCCGGCATCGACGGGAAATTCAGCCTTGAAAGAGAAGAGGCTGCCCATATCATACCACTAGTGGACTGGCTGCAGCATCCAAACGTTGAGGAGTTGGAGGTGTGAAGCTAACGGAACCAGACATTGGAACAGACAATGTTAGTAAGTATGCACTTGGTAGGAGGGTTTACATGGACGAGTTCGTGTCCCTACGGAAGGGTTATCAAGGAGGGTGTGGGCTGTACAGGACTCCATCGGGGTACATCGTAGGAGGCAGAGTACCTGCACACTTCCTGCGACCCGGGAAAGGAGGGCTCTGGTATTACAGCGACTGAGGCTACTGTGATGCGGATTGGTGCGCAAGAAGGTCTGTCAGAGAAGGAAGTTGCATATCCTACAGTGAGCTGGTCCATAAAACTATTGGACCTGGATGTAGTAGGGATTCAAGGTGACCACCGCCCCCGAACACGAAGAGACCGTATCGAGATAACTTGAACCATGTGCAGTTCAGGGCCGGCATTATTGGGTGTCGACACCCATGGAAACTGTACACCCAACGCTGCACCACTAATTTCAAGAAGGCACGGGGTCAGCTGAATTCATTGTGAACATTCCTGACCAAGAAGGGCTGGTGGGGAAATATGATGTATATTATTAAGGAACAGCTGGCCCTTTGGTTCATTGAGAAAGTGCCCAATGCCAGCCCCTGGGGAAAACACCCATTATCTTCCACACTGCATCACCAAGGAGTCGGTAACCACTCCCATCAGAGTAGTCTATCAACTGCAGCTTCGCATGCGAGTCCCCGAGAGCCAATGTTGAACGCTGTCTGCTCACAGGGCCCTCCCTGACGCAGACATTAGCGGATGTGTTGTGAGATCTGGACAGAACAGATGCCTATGCGGCCAGACATTAGCAAAGCCTTCCTACGTATAGGTTGCAGCCACAAGACAGGGACTAACACAAGGTTCATGTGGTTGGCTGACAGGGAGGTGCCCAAGCAAGGGTATGATACCTACAGATTCAGGCAGTGTTTTTTGGTGCCACTAGTTTCGCCATTCTTTATTACAAGCTACCATAGACTACCACCTGTGAACTGTAATAGCCCACTTAAAGAATTACTGATGACCCTCTTTATGTAGACAACATGAAGGAACCACTCAGATGAAAGGTTGTTTGATGGACATTTACCGAGGAGTCTAATCAGGATATGCTCTCGGCTAACATGCCATTGAGAGAAGGGTGACAACAATTACAACGTTGCGGGCACGGTGGAACGTGACTATGCTGGCTACTCATTGCTGAGGTAACATGGTGTTTGGGACTGGAGTGGGAAATCAAGAATACAGACTTATGCAAAGATGAAACCTGATGGGGAAGGGAAGCTGACCAGGAGGGCTATGCTGAGCAAAGTGCAGATGCCTTCGATTCCTTTGGGTTTTGTCTGACACCCATCACCATTCGAGGGAGGATGGCCTAGAGCAACAAGACCTGGGAGCTGAACTCTAGGTGGGACGACCCCCTGCCGGAAACAGTCTGCCAGGAAGTGGGATCTGGTAGCAAAAGACCTAGCGGAATTGCATGAGTACACATTCCCCATGGCCATCGGGTTGCACCGGGCAGGATTATAAAACTTGCACGTCCCTTTCTGTGATGCCTCCTCCCCGGGCCAATGGGGCTAAGCGTATTTGGTGGCCGGTGACCAATTCAACATTCACCAGACGTGCGCGGTGACGCCCCTGAAGGATGCTCGATCCCAAAGCTAAGCTTCACGGCGATGATTGCTGGGAGCAAGACTGGTAAAACGTAGAGGAGGTGTTGAGTAATCTGAGGTTGACACACACCTATTATGGCCAGACTCGAGGTGGCCTTACAGTGGTCCAGAACGACAGATCTAAGCTCCCCTATGTCCGGAATCGGGTAAGAGATACGGAACTGCAGACAACGTCAACAATTCCTGTAATGTGCCTACAGATCAAAACCCAGCCGACCTATAAGTCGAGGGTGACACACAAAAAGCTGAGTAAAAGCGAGATTTGGATCGAAGGCCCCCAGAGTGGTTAACCGGCAAGGATTGGCTGGCCGGAGCCGAAAATTTCGTGGAGGCAACCAGCAGCATAGTACACTTTTAACGGGGACACCGACACTGAATTATTTGACCCCAGGCGCTACTCCCTCTTGGATGAAACTTATTGGAGTCACGGAAAATGGTATTTCGATTTGTGAGGAAGCTGCATGACAAGGTTAAGCCAAGTCGACAGTTGTCTCTCGTGGGGTCCCAGAGCAAAATTGGATAAGCAGTACCAAAAGGAGAGGTTTCCAGGAGTGCTGGAAGTACTTGCGACCAGGCAGCAGGTTAGGTCTCAGGACGCTGTCCAACGTCGAACGACTCAGGAACAGTAAATTGGTTCACTCATTGGATTGTTCCTAGATCATGCGGGCTAATAAGATTCAGGGGATGAATACAAAACCGAGCTTACTATGGGGCCAAACATCCCGTGCTACTGGGAAAGGAGGGATGGGCGACAGAGCATTGATACAAGATGCCCATCAGAGGACCTTACATGGGGTTTGGAGATACCCTTCAACCTGCCCTACGTCAGAATTACTGGTATTGAAGGTCGGAGCTGCCGTCAAAAGGGTGCTTAAAGAGTTGCACGGTCTGGCGCGGTACACGAGGACCCTACCATACCCAGGTCCACCATCGCTGCCTCTGAGCGGGTACTAGTGACAGGCCTTTGAGACTGAGGGAATAGACTATACTGGGGCTCTCAACATTGAAGAACCCAGGAGACGATAGTGTGGGGTCCTCAAGAAAGTATATGTCTGGCCTGTGTTAACTTGTGCCACAACTCGAGCGGTGCATTTGGAGTGGCAGAATATATGACAACAAACTTTCATGAAGTTGTTCAGGAGTGTTTACTGCCAGATTCTCGTGCCCGCGATTGTTATCTCGGACAATTGCACAAGCTTTAGGGCGGCCGCTAAAGTTATTCAGGAATCTAGGGACAAACGAGAAGTACGAGAACACCTGAAGAGAATAGAGTGCGAGTGAGTTCATAGATCCCAGGGCGCCCTGCAAGGGGAATCTATGAACGCTGGTGGCACAGTCAAAGGTGCATTCGGAAGGTCTTGTATGGCAGGAGGGTGGCTTTGATGAACTGAGGCAGTGTTAGTTTGAGATAGAGCCAAGAGTTAATAACAGCTTCTGACCTACGTACAATATGGGATTGACGAGCAGAAGCTCTCACCCCAATCACATGCTGTTTGGAAGAAGGATTGAGCCCTTCCCCACAATTATGAGTCAGTCTTCCAAGAGCTGATTATTAATGGGCCAGATGTCCCCCCCATCAATGAAGAACTGTCCAGGAGTCACAACAGACTGGGTGAACATTCCTGGACAAATGTGAACCAGGTGGCGCGAGGGATTACTTGACAACCTTGCGGAACAGTTTCTATGGTGCTGACCCCGAGGCAAATAAATGATGCTAAGTGAAAGGGACCTGGTGCTAGTAGAATCCGTGGTGCCCAGTGCATACAGGCTTCTGGCCTGGTAGTGTCAACCACCCAGACAACTGGGCGGTGAGAATGGTGAAAGTGAGAAAGAATGGGTCGAGACTATAAGACCCATCAACAGGCTTTTACCTCTCGAGGTCCACACGGTGTGACTCGGGACATGCAAATTAGACAGAGGCTGACCGAGCAGAGCGGCCCGGACACCCATCGAACGGCGCTAGAGTCCAGGGCCCACTGGGAGGGCCTCGGGAGGCAGTACTTGATCTAGACTAGCGCGCAACCTTCGCCGGCGGGAGATGTGGAAATTTATTTGGTCCCTAAAGTTCCAACAAGAACGTCCAGCATGGCCGTACAGGACGGCTGAGCTGGCTGGCCCTTATACCCCACCCAACAGGGAAGCATTCTCTTGTCAGCGATGGATTCTTGTAGGCATGTATTTAATTTATAGATATACTCTTATGGAAGGAGTATGTAGTTTTACAGGTATTACACTAATATTAGGATTACTAAGGCATCTGTAATAATGATAAGAAGACCAGAAGACCTTAACATATGTATAATAGGCCGATAATGTAGCAAACACTAGGATAATTAGCTAGGAGAACTGGCAGCCCTAGCTTTATTGAGGAGCAGGGATCACAAAGACAGAATAGCGTCCTTCTTACGACAGACACCAACTGACAAGACGTCCGTGATCAGTCAACGGCGCCCCCACGATCTTCACATCAGAGACCTGGGGAAAATCTGGTAGAGGCACCTCGATGTACGTAGATGACCTCCTCCTAAGCCATACAGTAAGACAAGATCTTCACTTTTTTTCTCGTAGATTCTGGCCAGTGTCTTGGGAGATCGATGGTGTGATTTTTAACTGTGGCCCTGTGTGCAACAGAGAGAGCATTCCCAGTAAGTACCAGTTGTCCTCAGAGCCGTCTGAAGCTAGTGGTCTGAGTCTGCAAAGTTTATACTGGGGAAAACATGGGCCCTCTTGATATATGAGAGTTTTTCTGGAGATGCAGGCAGGACACTAAATACGATGAATATTGCAGAGTGAATTAATGCTCCCGGTGCATGTGGTTTTCTGAGGGGAGTCCAAAGTGGCTAAGCTAGCTTAGGAAGTGAAGATCAGGATATATGCAGCAACACCAAGTAAGTTAGACCTTATACGTGCCATGCAGGCGAGGTTTCTTGCAATAACCAATCATTCATGAAAATCAGTCCTATAAGCCGCTTGGAGGCGAGGTACCCACCTCAGAGCTGGTGTCAACAGAGTTTTGCCATGATAGGCCGACTCACTTGGAGGCAGCCCACACAAATTTACCACAAATACTGTAAGAATGGTTACTTATGTATATACATGGCTTACAATCATGAACAAATATTTAGAGTAAAGTGCAATTCACACTTCCACACCGGTCACAACTGTAGTGAGTTATTGGTGCAAATAGATTGTTTGAGTCACACACACACACACACACACCCACACACACACACACACACACACACACCACATAACACACAAACACTCACACACACACACACACACAGAAACACACACACACACATGCATGTCATTGTTTATATGGTTCCCAGAAATAGCAATTCCACCCCTGTGTATCCATAATACTAATATGATACCATTAACACTGAGAGTAATTCTAATAATTATAATACTAGCGTGTGTTAACAAGTCATTCTTTCACCCAGTTGTGTACTACCTTTTACTACATTTACCCAATACCTTGGCTACTCAATCGTACTGTCTTTGTGTCCTAAAACATTATCTCTCGAAACTGTTGTCAGGGCTGTAGTCCCATTAGCCCCGACTTAATCCTCCTGCCTATTCCTTGCTCCTACAAATTTTATCTTCCTACTACTGCTAGGTGTTGTGTGTATGATAATCCCTCTGGAGCAGGGTTTGTGATAGCCAGCCACCAGTGATCACAGTATACAAGTGATAAGTGTGGTAAATGAGGACTCAAAAGGGCAACGAGAAAAGAATAGCTGAAGAAGTCAGCAGCGGAAGGGTGAGGTGCACGAGTCATCATACAGCGAGCATCGTACAGCGAGCATCGTACATCAGGCATCTGGATGGACGTCCCCTCTGAGGAGTAACGTACAAATCACCTGTTAATGTTGACTGGGAGAAGTTTTATGATTGGTATAGCCGGCCCTGCGATCACTGGTGGCTGGCTATCAGATATATATAAAAAGAAAAGGGAATAAAGGGGGGATAAATATTGGGGGGGGGGGGGGGGGGGGGGGGGGGGGGGGGGGGGGGGGGAAATGGGGGATAAAACTGAAAAGAGGGATTATCATAAAACAACCACCTAGCACTAGTAGGAAATAAAATTGGTAGGAGAAGGAATTAGGAAGAGGATTAAGTCGGGCTAATGGAACTACAGCCCTGACAACTGTTTCGAGAGATATGTTTTAGGACACAAAGACAGTACAATCTGAGAAGCAAGTTTGGGTACACATGTTAGTAAAAGGTAGTACATAACTGGTGAAAGAATGACTTGTTAACACACCTAGTTATATAAATTATTTAAATTACTCTCAGGTGTTAATGGTATCATATTAGTATTATGGATACACAGGGTGAAATGTAATTTCGGGACATATAAACAACTGACGTGCTCACGCGCTCGCCACACACAACACTCGCGCACACACATACACCTCGGGCCAGGAGCTGAGTCTCGACCCGAAACACAACTATGTGAGTTACACACAGCTGATACTGTTGAATATACCCACGTCCCCCTCACCCCCCACACACCTTTTCCCTCCCCCACAGACCTTTCCCCTCCCCGCTCATTGCCTCTTCACTCCCTGGACTCCCACCTATCTTCCTTCCCTCGCGTTTCTCTGTCCTCTACCTTTTTCCCTCCCCTTCCCCCTACTCTTTCTTTCCTTCTCTTCCCTCTCTCTCTCTCTCTCTCTCTCTCTCTCTCTCTCTCTCTTCTCTCTCTCTCTCTCTCCTCTCACCCCCCCCCCCCCCCCCCCCCCCCCCCCCCCCCCCACCCCCCCACCCCCCCCCCCCCCCCCCCCCCCCCCCCCCCCCCCCCCCATACCCCTCTTCTCTCTCTCTACCTCTCTCTCTCTCCGTCTCTCTCTCTCCCTCTCCTCTCACCCTCTCTCTCTCCCTCTCGCTCTCTCTCTCTCTCTCTCTCTCTCTCTCTCTCTCTCTCTCCCTCACTCCCATAACCCTATCTCTCACCCTCCTCTCTCTCTATAGGCTTCTCTCGTCAATCTCTCCATTTCTCTCTTCTCATAGCCTTTCCCTCGCCCTCCTTACTCCCCTCTCTCTCTCTCTCTGGCCCCTCTCCCTCTCCCTCTCCCTCTCTTTCTCCCTCCTCTCTACCCTTTCCTCCCCCCATCACATTTCTCTCTCTCGCCCCTTGGTCTTATCCCTCACCCCCATATCTCTCCTCTCTCTCCTCCCTCTTTTCTACCCTTTCTCTCTCCCTCTCTCTCCCTCTATCTACCCTTTCTCTCTCCCCCTCGCACCCTCTCCCTCCTCTAGCCATCTGTCTGTGGTAAAAAAAGAAAAAAAAATGGGTGGCCCTAGATGAGGGAAAACCAAGATCGTAGACGAACCATGGAGGAAGACTGGGATTAGAGCTCCAAAAAAGGGAGGAAGAGTTGGGGAAGAAGATAGTAGAGCTTGGTAAGAAAATGGAGGAGTCGATAGCTGAAGAGTGCAGAAGTGGGAAGTACAGGTCTTAGCAGCAAAGCTAGGATACATTGCTAGAAGAGAACTGCAAAGCCTGAAACAGATTAGAGAGAACAAATGACAATTTCAGATGTGACATCAGGAATTCAAAGGTCAGGCGCAGACAAGGGATGGTATGCAACAACGAGACATGCTGTACACGAAGGCCCTATCAGAACCCACGTGGGGCCAGGAAAAGAACGATTAGCACACAAGATCTAATGACAGGTCCGACAGACAATGAAAGGTATGCTATAATCAGAGATTCTATCAGCCACTGCAGTAGCAAGGGACAGCTGGTCAGGAAAAGACAGTTCACTGAGATAGAAGTTTCAGATATGACAGGGACGAAGGCAAGAACAGTCAATGGAAGAAATAAAATGCCTCAGAGGAAGCAATGGAGACTCATGTGAGGAGGAAAGGCGAGGTCAGTTTTTGTGTACGGGCTCCAGAAGCCAAGGGGGACAAGCTTTTGTAAAGAAATAAAACAGGAGGAGAAAAAAATGATTGAAGGCAACATGAAACAATAGGGGAGGCATATGACCCAGGTGACAAATTTTCAGAGAATGGGTGGTTTTGCGAGTGAAGGATACGGCCTAGTCAGAGTAACTTTCAATGGAAGAATCAGTTCGAACCAGGATTCTGCCAGAGAAGCAAGACTTGAAGGGACAAACAGGGTACCAGAGAGTATACCTCGACCGTGACAGAACACAAAAGAAAGGACTACACTGAAAGAGAGGGTAAAGAGACGCAAGGAGGAACGAGAGCAAATGACGAAAATGACAGGACCCAGACACAGGAGGAAGGGCAAACACACCCCACAGAATCTCCCACCAAAAGAGTCCAACCGCGAACATTCCCAACGCAACTGAGCAACCTATACTACAACCCCCTCACTTGTTCCCTCTGCCCCAACCCCCATATCACAAACTCACCCCAACAGCTGTCCCTAAGGCATTCTGAACCCCAACCCCATCATCACAAACCCACCTACACCACAGCCCCAATATAGGCCCCCACCAAGGCTCTTCTCCCCAAACCCAATATTCTTGCATGACACAATGATAAGAAAAGAAACTAAAGGTTTGGTACACAAACACGGATGGAAACACGAATAAATATGAGGAAGTGAACGAAGAATCAGTGAAAAATCCCCAGACATCATAGTCAGATCACAGAAACAAAACTCGCTGAACAATAACAGACACAATCTTCCCAACAGGAATATCAATCCTGAGGAAAGATAGAAGGAGGTAAGAGGGAGGAGTTGCACTGCTCAAAAAACACCGATGGGATTTGAGGAAAATGGAAGGCATTGGACATGATTGGAGAAAAAGAGACTACATTGTAGTACAATTCATCCAGAGAACATAAAGTAAGTCATTGGAGTGATGTATAACCCACCACAGAACTGGCAGGAGCCAAAGAGGAGTACGAAGAAAACAACAGGGAGATGGTGGACACACCTGGCGAGGTGGCAAGAAGAGCTCACTCGCGCAGAGCAAAGTTAGGAAAGGGCGATTTTCAACCACAGGGAGATCGACTGGGAAGAACCTGGAGCCACATGGGGGTCCCGAAACATGGAGAGCCAAGAATGAGGATGTGGTCCTTGAAAACCTCATGCATCAACATGTCAGGGACACAACCAGAGAGTAAAGAGGAAGGAAGAGCCAGCAAGACTGATCTTGTGTTCCCGCTGAGCAAGTTCAGACATAGAGGACATCACTTACGAGAGGCCCCTTGGAGCTCGCGGGTCAACGTGGTTCTGATTTTGACCATATATGTAGAGTACAAGTGGAGAAGGTAACAGAATGAAGGGACAGGCCAAACTATCAAAAGGGGGGACTACACAAGTATGAGAAAACTTCCTGCAGGAGGTTCAGTGGGACAGAGAAATGGTAAAGGAAAAATCAGTAAACGAGATGATGGAATATGTGGCAAACAAAGTGCAAGTAGGCAGAGGAAAGTTATGATTCCTAATGGAAACAGAAATAATAGGAAGTCCAAAACAAGTCCTTGGTTTACACCGAAGGTGTAGGGAGGCAAAAACTAAGTGCAACAGAGAATGGAAAAGGTACAGGAGGCCATAGGACCCCAGGAAAACAAGGAGATTAGTAGAAGAGCCAGAAACGATATGCACAGATAAGGAGGGAGGTCCCACTACAGTAAGAAACGACATAGCATCGAAAGTTCAAATACTGACCCGTAAACTGCAGTATAGCCACATTAGGAGGAAGACAAACAGTCAAGACCAGTGAAAGGCTGAGGAAAGAAGGTGGCGAACTCACAAGAAAACTGATCAAGGAGGTCATGTGAGGAGCTCAACACGAGATATAAGAAGTATTTACAGGTAGAGACAGGAAGGACTCTGAGGGACAGACCCAAAGGGGACACCAGCAAGGAATACACCAACAAGTGGTTGGACGACATACAATACAGATGAGAGGAGGTGAAGAAACTGCTAGGGACACGATACCTCAAAGGCAATGGACGACAACATTCCCCGTGGGTCCTTAGAGAGGAGCAGATATGTTGTGCGTGCCACTTACCACAATCTTCCACACTCCCTGGAAACTGGGCAACTACCTAGGTATGGAAGACGGGCAAATGTTGTTCCCATTTTTTTAAAAAATGAGACAGAAAAGAGGCACTAAACTATAGACCTTTGTCATTGAACGTGTATAGAATGCAAAAAATGGATAATATGATCAGAGAGGAGAGTGGTGAGCACCTGTGTCACAAACCTTCTGGATTTTATGAATAAAATAAACAGAAGTAAGACACGAGAGAGAGGGGTGGGTTGAGTGCTTCTTCTTGGACTGAGCAAGAAGGCCTTTGACACAGTTCCCCTCACAAGAGGATTAGTGCAGAAAGCTAGAGCATCAGGCGCATATAAAAGGAAGGGGCAACTGTCAATGGATCGAGAATAACCTGAACAGGGAGACAACAACGAGTCATGGTTACGAAATGATTGTAGCACAGTGGCACCTGTGACCGCGGGACGCCACAGGGGTCTGTCCTAGGACCATGCATTTTTGGTAATATGTGAACGACATGATGGAAGGTTAGACTCATAAGTGTCCCCCCTGTTTGCATATGAGTGACGTTAATGAGGAGAATTAAATCTGATGAGGACTAGGCAGGACTTTCAAGAGACCTGACAGACTGGACACCTGGTCGAGCAAAAGGCTTCTCGAATATAATCCTGCAATGCAAAGTCATTAGATAGGGAAGGGCACAGAAGACCACAGTTGGGATTGCCTCTCGCAAGATATGATACTACGTGCCGCAAAAGCCCTTTCTCACACTATACCCACTCCACTTATTTATCCATAACTCACCTATGCTATTTGTGCTTGGGATCAACTGCAGCAACACACCTAAAGCCAATTAATCCAACAAAAAGCCCGCAGTAAGAATAATCAATAAATCCCATCACCTGGTCAACACCCCCCCTACTCTTCATAATCTAAACTTACTCCCTGTTCAGTACATCCACACTTTACTACTGTGTAAGTGCTACATCTACAGTACCTTAACTCCAATATCAACCTTTGACCATAAAACGCTTTCCTTTGATAGTTGTGACAGAACCCACAGGTATAACACCAGAACACAAACATCTCTACGACAATTCCCTTGTGGCCGACTAAACCTTTATAAAAATTCAATGTATGTTCAAAGCCCCTAAAATCTGGAACACCCTACCTGAAACTCTAGAACTGCAGACTACAATTCAACACCTTCAAAACTACCATTAGAAAACAACTTATCTCCTGAATACAACCCCATCAAACTAACTACACGAATACCATACCTGTGGTTTCACACTTACACTCACTCGCCCATTTTGACCAAAACAAAATATTAATCTCAGTCTTAAAATAATGAATCCGTGTGCTACTCCAATACTAGAAACTATGTACTGTGCCAAAACAAAGCATTCACATGCAAAACTCACAAACTAGTATTTAGTCACTTAGCCATAATACCAATTACCGTATAATTTTTGTAATATTTTCCACGGCAACAACGTCGCTGAAATTCACGATCAGCACTAAGTCCGCCTGGGGGGGCCGAAATGCTACCATGCTAGGCATTCTAGTGGTACACTCTGTAATCGATTCTTAACACATGTAAACCACACAACAACCGAATTCTGTAAATTCAACATTGTAATTTTTTATAGAGAATAATCATTGGTTTGGGCACCTACCCTGCCCTAGAAGGGAGTTCTTGGTGTTACCTACTGAAGATTTCACTGATGGGTATTAGAACTCATAATTCAAAATAACCATGGATTTTACGAAATGTAATAATAAGTGTTGATTGTTACTCATAAAGTATTTTCGATTTCCTTAATTAAGTAAAAAGCTTATAAAATATTTTTCTTATTATACATAGAAAGAAATAGATTTCAATAAATATTTAGAAATAAAAACAATGTATTATGTTGCAGAAACAACAAAAATATCCTCTTAATAAAACATTAAATAACATATATTTTGCTCTAATCTTCCAGGTTTTCTTTTAATTTCCGACAGTTTTCAAGGAGACAAAACTAATTAACCAATGAGATGTATCACACCAGCTGATTCCGTTGTTTGGAGGATAACTAACCCCAGGATATTTACCTCCATCGCTCCTCGGGCCGTGAGACCTCCTACTGTGCAAACGCTCCCTCAGTTGCCTGATCTGCATGCGTAGGTGGTGCTTGTCGCGCCTCTGCCCGTCAAACCAAACTACCATCTTCAACATGGCGTTTAGTCATAGACACAGGAGCAACACTGTTGCGTTGGCTTCTCCGAGGAAAATAACGCCAAGTTTCAACCCAAGTATAACTACCTAAAATCATCAGAGAACGATAGCATTCAGGAGTGGAGAGGTTTAAGGGTATCCCTTAAAACGGAGCACATGGAATTTTTGTGAAACTGCTCTTAGCAACGGTCCTATTAATATTAGTCAACCGTTTTCAGGAGTAATCTTGATGCAACACCAGCAGATTCGTGTGAGGAATGTGCAGGATGATCGATGAAACCAGGCATTATAACATGGATCAAACTGTGTAATGTCCCCCTTTGATGCTGATGAGACGGATAGTTAATAGTAATATGTTTAATTATGCACCCTCATACCCATCCTGTGGGCGTAGTCAAAAGATTAAAGAGGTACATAATGGTCCAGGACAGGGTCCTCAAAGTTTTTGATAGCTGAGCAAGTTAAAGAGAATGAATCACAATTTACAAAGGTAATGAAACTCACAATTTACAAAGTAATGAACTCCAAAGAGAGTAGGTCTTATTAAAAAATAAGGGAAAAAAAAATTATCCAGCAAATTTCCAAATTTCTTGAAACAGAAAAAATGAACAAAAATGTAGATAAAAAATCCATTTTATTGAACCCTTGGGGCACCCTGGGCCGGACCCAAGCTTGGCTAGTACGGAGGATATGGGGTACAAAAAATCCAGGGGGCAAAACAAAATTAAGACAAAAATAGTCAGAGAGATATAGGAGTATTCTTCAGTCTAGAGTTGTAAGGCAGTGGAATAGCCTAAAAATACGTATGGGGGCGGGAACCATACACATTTTAAGACAGTTTGTAAAGCTCAGGGGAGGGGGGAGAGAGAGGGCCCATAGCAACCGTGAAGAGGCGGGGCCAGGAGCTAAATCGCCCTGCAACCACAAATAGGTGAGTACAAAAGGTGAGTACACACATACAAAAACCTACACAACACGCACTCATACACACACACACACACACACACACACACACCACCAACACACACACACACACACACACACACACACACACACACACACACACTCATACACAACACACGCACCCCCAAACCCCAAAAACACACACAAACACACACACCCCACACACACACACACACACACACACACACACACACACACACAAAACCACACATGCACACATGTGGAATGCTTTATTTACACTAGCAAAGTCAGGGTATTTCTCCAAAGTCTGAAATATACCACTGGGGATAAAATACTTACCTTTTCTTGAACACTTCTAGGAGTTTTTTTAAATTCATTAATTTTATCCACCCAGTACAAAATGACGCAGGGTGTGAAAATAGTCCATCTGGCAAAGTTTACATTTCGTTTGGTCACACTGGGGGTGGTGTTTTAAAACCGCCAAAGATACTTGTAACCCCACCGGAGCCGGCGGAATGACACCAAAAGGCTTTTTTGTTGGATGCACCATAGACATGTGGCCCTCCCGCATGATAGAATGATGAAATGGACCACTGGGTAAAACCCCTGACCTTAATCCAAAAAAATTTATTTAAGTTCTTTCTATTATTGTTCTCAAACACTACCCGACAAGCCAGATTGTAATCTCCCCTCTTGAAAGATACACTTTTGCCCAATTTATCATTCTATCATGCATCTGAAGACCAATTGAATGGAAGAAAGCATTTCACTTTGACTCCACTGCCCAACCACCATACTGTTCTGGGTTTTACAAAAAGCCCCAATTTATGCTTAATGATTGGAGCATTTATGGATTTTTACAGAGAATCAGTTTTCAATTTAAAATGTCAATCTTTGATACATAATCTTTATGCAAGGATATGGCAAACAATTTTGTCTGAAGGGGGAAAGGGCCAATTATTTATGCCTCCAATTTTTTTTAAGAAGCCATCACTCTTAAAAACAACAGCAGCACTACCACTGCACAGGGTTGGGGAACAGAACCATCAGCGTTAATTTCGAGAGTGGTGCTGTGTGACTAAGTTATCAAAAACAGCTTAAAGGCCCCATGTTTTCTTCAGGGGAAGTTTTTGGGTTTTGATTTAAAAAGTATTTGGGGGAAATGGAGGGAAAGGGGAGTTTGGGAAAGGGGGAATATTCCATGGGCGAAAAGGCCGCTGTTTCCTTCCTTACATAATCTTATCTGATTCATGCGGGGGTCGGGTTTCCAGTTTTTTTTC
>NW_026494699.1:0-25714 GCF_026875155.1 Cherax quadricarinatus
AAAAAAAGGGGATACGATTGTAAATTTTTGGAACTTAAAACCCTTAAGAAAAGCCAGCGTGGAATCCGCAGCAAAATATAATGCCTTTCCCAACTTTCTCGATATATATATATATATTTATATATTATATATATATATATATATATATATTATATATATATATATATATATATATATATTTATATACAAGTCAGCTGTCTCCCACCCAGGCAGGGTGACCCAAAAAGAAAGAAAATCCCCAAAAAGAAAATACTTTCATCACCATTCAACACTTTCACCTCATAATCACTGTTTTTGCAGAGGTGCTCAGAACACAACAGTTTAGAAGCATATACGTATAAAAATACACAATATATCTCTCCAAACTGCTAATATCCCGAACCCCTCCTTTAGAGTGCAGGCATTGTACTTCCCATTTCCAGGACTCAAGTCCGGCTATATAAAAATAACCGGTTTCCCTGAATCCCTTCACTAAATATTACCCTGCTCACACTCCAACAGATCGTCAGGTTCCAAATACCATTCGTCTCCATTCACTCCTATCGAACACGCTCATGCACGCCTGCTAGAAGTCCAAGCCCCTCGCCCACAAAATCTCCCTTACCCCTTCCTTCCAACCTTTTCGAGGACGACCCCTACCCCGCCTTCCTTCCCCTAGAGAATTATACGCTCTCCATGTCATTCTACTTTGATCCATTCTCTCTAATACTAATACTTTTATTAACTCCACACCTTCTCCTAATTTCCACACTCCGAATTTTCTGCATAATATTCGCCTGTTTGCGAATTGTTAAGCATATATATATATATATATATATATATATATATATATATATATATATATATATATATATATATATATATATTGAAGAGAATACAGAATATCAAACAAAGCTCATACCATCACTCAGAAACAATGTGAAGAAAAACTCAAAGCCCTGAAATATTTCTTCATTAGAAAAATGGAAACTACGAGAAGATTTTTGTACAAACCTTGTAGATATTGTTATGGTCCTGACGCTCAGGCAGGAAAACCTACATCAAGTGCTGAATTAGTCCATAATCCGAAACAAGGGAATTGAATTACAATGCAGAAGATGCAATGCGAAAGAGTGCACAATTTTTTCTTCATTTTTTACATAATTATAGCAGAATTCAGTAAGCTGCTTGCTGAAGCTGTAAACACAAATACAACGCAGTCAAGAACCAGCTAGACAAGCATATTACAAGTGAAGGATTAAACTAGATACTACGCTGGGGCATTCTGAATCATTTGGTTCATGAAGTTTGTTCAGTAACTGCATAAGGACCATCAGTTGACTATGAGGTAACCTCATGTTGTAGCTGAAGTAGATCGTCATGTTAAAGGAAAACCCTCAACCAGAAGTAGAACCATTGCTACAAACATTTCTGTCAGTGTCAGTGAATTAAAAAGAGAAATAAATGGGGGAACAGTTACTAAATTAAGGAAGGCAGTAGTTACCCATGTCTTTCTTCCACATTCATCTTTTCTATAAATTTCATGTCATTTTTAAATATGATATGGTATATGTTTTCTCTGTTTTCTTGCCAGTAGTTTTCGAAGGGGGTGGAGAGTGGGGTGAAAGCCTTTCCCCTTTTCACTGACTCACACGCTTATATAATAAACGATAGCCCTTTACCTAGGCAGAATTGATAGCTCCTCTCAGAAGACTCGGTAAGGACTTTCACTGACGTGAATGATGTTCTGTGATTCTTGATTTGAAGAATGTTTTGTGACTCTTCAAAAAATAAATTATATTCTGTAACTCTCTTGGTGTGAAGGATATTCTGTGACTCTTGATCAGGAAAATGATGTTTCGTGACTCTCTTGACGTTGTAAGGAGGTTCTGTGTCACATGATGATGCGTAGGATGTGCGCTGACTTACAATTTGCGCTGTATGTTCTTTGATTCTCTTACAAATAAGAATATTAAGACACTCTTGAGGTGAAAGCTATTTTAGAAAACGCAAAGATTATTAAGAATAAGAAGAAATGATATGGTGACGAACTGTAGTGAGTCAGTGAGAGATTGTAATATAGTGAGAGAGAGAGAGAGAGAGATACATATGAAAGACAGATAGCGGGACCGGTTTGGAAATCCACGCCAGATATCAGCTGAGAGGATTAATCTATTTGTACCAAGATTAAAGAAAATCGTGAATTATCTAGGTGCAGCAGGAAGCAAGGATAGATAGGGAGAAGAGTCTCTCCCGCCCTCCACTCCCTCCGGCAACTACCAGCACGAAAACAAAGGGAAAATAAACCATAACATATTGGAAAACTGCACGGAAATTTAAAGGAGAGGAGAGGGAGAAAGTCAGAGGAGTACTTACCTATTTGTACTTACCTATTTATGGTTGAAGGGGTCGATTCATAGCTCCTGGCCCCACCTCTTCATTAGGTTCACTCTCATCGTATTTCCTCTTAAATGTATGTATGGATACTGCCTTCACTATATCACTCTACAGATAATTCCACCTCCTGACAACTCTATGGCCAAAGAATAACTTCCTAACAACCCTGTGACTCTTTGTGAGTCTTCCCCTTTCCCGGTTCTGACCCCTTGTTGCTCTGTTCCAACTCTGGAACATTCTGTCCGATCCACCTTGTCAGTGCCTTCTCAGTATTTTATTTGTTTTATTATGTCCCCCCTATTTCTCCTGTGTTCCAGTGTTGTCAGGTTGAGTTCCCTTAACCTCTACTCGTAGGACAAACCCCTCAGTTCTGGGCCTAGTCTTGCTGCAAACCTTTGCACTTTCTCTAATTTCTTGACGTGTTTTGATTTAGGTGCGGGTTCCATACTGGTGGTTACATACTCCAGTATGGGCTGATGTGGACAGTGTACAATGCGTGCATGACTCCTTACTTAGATGTCGATCGGGGTATTCTCAGGTTTGACAGGTGACCGTATGCTGCAGCTGTTATTTGGTTCATTTGCGCCTCAGGCAATGTGCTTAGTATGCTGCTTACCCCAAGATCCTCTTCCTTGAGTGAGTTCTGCACCCTTTGACTTCTTAGGTTTGTACTCCGTCTGCGGTCTCCTATGCCCTTTCCCCAAATCTTCATAACTTTGCACTTGCTGGGGATAAACTCAAGGAGCTATTTGTCAGACCAGGATTGCAGCTTGTCGAGATCCTCTTGTAGGTTTACATTATCCTCTTTCACTTGTATTCTCACTAATTTCACATCGTTTGCGGGAGACACCTCTGACTTTACCCCCTTCTGTCATTTTCATTCAGATTTACGAGAAACAGCATTGGACCTGGACTCACACTTTTTAGAACCCCACTCAAACACATGCATGAAACTCCGACACCTCGTCTTGGACCAACACACTTTTGTTTCCTTCCTGTCAGGTTTTTCCCTGATCCACTGCAAAACTTTCCTTCTATTCCTGCCTGCTCTCTAGTTTTTCAATGAGTCTCTTCTGTGGAACTGTGTAAAAAGCCTTCTTACGTCTAACCATCCCATCTTTCCTATCTTACATGTTTCCTTGTCATAGAATTCCATTGGGTTCGTGATGCAGGATTTCCCTTTCCTGAAACCGTGCTGGTTGTCATGTATTAGGCTATTCCAGCCTAGGTGCTCCATCACTTTTCTCCAGATAATTTTCGCCGTGATATTATATACTATACATGTCAGTAACAGTGGTCTGTGGTTTATTGCTGTCTATCATTCTACTTTCTTAAACATCAGCTGTCTTAAACATTTGCTGTCTTCCATACCTCAGGCAGTTACCTGGTTTCAATAAATTAATTGAAGATTGCTGCTGGGGGCAGACACAGTTCCTCTGCTTCCTTTCTCTCAGGACCATGGAAACATGTTATCTGGGTCTACCGCCATCGAGGAATCTAGTTCACCTAGCAGCTTCTTTACCTCCTCCTTGGTTATATGCAGTGTGTCCAGCACTCCTTGGAGCATCCTTCCGCCTCAGTTTGCTGGAACCATTGTCTCTACTCTGAATACTTCTCTAAATCTTGTGTTAGGTTTTTTACATACCTCCTGGTTACTCTTTGTGAGCTCGCTTCCTTTCCTCAGCCTGAATGCAGTTGTATAAACTTTGGGTCAGATATGGCATTTGATGCTATGTCATTCTCGTATTCAGGCTGGGCTTCTCTCCTTATCCACGTATATTCATTTCTGGCTCTTCGACTCAGCTCCCTATATTCCTGGGTCCTTTGCCTTCTAAACTTTTTCCATGCTCTAGCACACTTGGCTTTGGACTATTTTCACCTCTAGGTAAACCACGGGCTCACTCTGCTTTTTCCATTTTTGTTACCCTTTGGTATGAACTTTCTCTGCTTTTCTGCACTTAGTGGTCACTTGATCCATCATTTAATTTACTGTTTTTCCCTTTAGTTCTCTTTCTCACTGTACCTTATGCAGGAATCCCCTCATACCTTTCAAAGACCATAACATTGTATCAATCGCAGCTGCTAGAAAAATGACAGGATGGATAATGAGAACCTTCAAAACTAGGGAGGCCAACCCCATGATGACACTCTTCAGGTCACTTGTTCTATCTAGGCTGGAATATTGCTGCACATTAACAACACCTTTCAAGGCAGGTGAAATTGCTGACCTAGAAAATGTACAGAGAACCTTCACGGCGCGCATAACGGAGATAAAACACCTCAATTACTAGGAGCGCTTGAAGTTCCTTAACCTGTATTCCCTGGAACGCAGGCGGGAGAGATACATGATTATATACACCCGGAAAATCCTAGAGGGACTAGTTTCCGAACTTGCACACGAAAATCCTCGCAAACGAAAGCAAAAGACTTGGCAGACGATGCAACATCCCCCAATGAAAAAAAGGTGTTTCACTAGCACGTTAAGAGACAATACAATAAGTATCAGGGGCCGAGACTGTTCAAATGCCTCCCAGCATTTCATAAGGGGGTCACCAATAGACCCCTGGCAGTTTTCAAGATGGCACTGGACAAGCACCTAAGTCGGTACCTGACCAGCCGGGCTGTGGCTCGTACGTTGGATTGCGTGCAGCCGCAGTAACGCCTGGCTGATCAGGCTTGATCCACCCGGAGGCCTGATCACAGACCGGCCGCGGGGGCGTTGACCCCGGAAACTCCTCCAGGTAAACTCCAGGTAATACCTGTGTCATTCCTTTTTTAGAAGTTTTTGGTTTGGCTGTCAAACTCTACAAAGTATTTAAAAAACAGGACGTCGTGCTGACTAGAGCCAAGAGACTTTTGTGTGTAATATCTCCTGTGTCTGAACTGTTCAAGGTGAATATGAGATACAGCTTTGCTGCAACAACATCTCCTCTCTCCCTGGTTATATCTAATCATTTTGGTGCATGACGTTTTCCAATACAGTCTCCGGGATCTTAGCTTCCCACATTTGGTCCCCGTGTTTCCTGGAGGTTACCTGGAGGTTATTCCGGGGATTTAACGCCCCGCGGCCCCGGGCCATGACCAGGCCTCCCGGTAGATTTAGGGCCTGATCAAAACCCGGCTGTTACTGTGGCCGCACGCAGTCCAGGGGTACGGCACAAACCCGGCTGATCGGGGACTGACTTTAGGTATCTGTCCCGCTCTCTCTTTAAGGCAGCCAGGGGTTTATTTGTAATTCCCCCAAAACTTGATGGGAGGCTGTTGAACGTCTTGGGCCCCGGACACTTATGGTGTTTTCTCTTAGTTTTACCAATGGCGCCACTACTTTTAATTGGGGGCATTTTGCATCGCCCGCCCAGTCTTTTACTTTGTAGGGAGTGATTTCTGTGTGCAGATTTGGGACCATTCCTTCCCGGATTTTCCAAGTGTAGAATTATGATATATCTCTCCCTCCTGCGTTCCAACGAGTACAAGTCGAGTGTTTCCCAAAGCTTTCCCCAGTAGTTAGGTGCTTGACAGAATTATACGTGCAGTAAAGGATCTCTGTACACTCTCTAGATCTGCAATTTTCACCTGCTTTGAATGGAGATGTTAATGTGCAGCAGTTTTCCAGCCTACAGAGAACAAGTGATTTGAAAAGGATCATTGGCTTGGCATCTCTCGTTTTGAACGTTCACATTTCCATCCTGTCATTTTCTTTGCCCCTGTGATCGTGGCACTGTTGTGATCATTGAAAGTGGATCCTCAGACATTACAACTCACAGGTCCTTACATTGTTTTCCGCTGTATTGTATGGCCAGAGTTTGTAGTATACTCTGTTCTAGTTATTATCTCCCCAGTTTTCCATAACGGAGTAGTTGGAATTTGTCCTCATTGAACATCATATTTTTTTTCCGTTCCCCAATGGAAAAAACTTTGTTTATATCTTTTTTGGGGGTTTAAACCGCGTCCTCAGCAGATGACAGCTTCAGGCAGATCTAGTATCATCCGCAAAGGATGATACGGTGCTGTGATGTATATCTCTGTCTGTCTGATATGAGGATGAGGAATAAAATTGGGGGCGAGTACTGTGCCTTGTGGAACAGAGCTCTTCACTATGGCAGCCTCCGATTTAACTCTGTTGACCACTACTCTTTGTGTTTGTTTTTTTTAGGAAGTTCAAGCCCCTTCCCCATTTTCCCCAGTTTTTCCCTTTTTGCACGTTTTTGTGCGCTATTACCCCAGGGATCGTTTTTGTAAAAAGTTTTGCAAAGTCTGTGTTATTACATCTGCATTTCTGTTTTTTTTCCAATGCACCAAGGCCGTATCATAGGGGGTCCAGCAGTTGTGAGAAGCAGGAGCGACCGCCTGAACCCTTGTTCCCCTAGATTGTACAGAGTTGGGGAAAACCCAGGGGTTTTGGGCCAAATCCTGCTTCTTAGCACTCTTTAAAAGGGTTTTTTTATGTGGGGGGACGTCAGAGCTTTTAGTCTTTTAGTTCTTAACAAATTTGCTTTGCTGCCACCTTTATGGAGGGGGGCTTTATCCGTTTTTTTAAAGGGGGATGGGGAATTTCACCATGCCCCCAAGCTCCTCCTCCACATTTGTACTTGGGGGCACGCGAGGGGGTTTCTTCCCAGTTCTTAATGAATAAGAGTTCCACGGTCGGGGCCCCGGGGAAGGGAGTGCATGGACTTTTTGGTCAATGGCTTTTCGAAGTCTATGGGGAGTTAGGGTAATGTGGGAAAAATCTGGCTTTAAAATTTAGGGAAATTTTTGGGGTTTAAACCCTGAAGAAATCTTGGGGTCGTCGATCCTCGATGATTAGGGGTTTTCACTAAACACAGGATTTTCGTACGGGATTTAAAGTTTTACTCATTTCCTTGTTGTCATTGGGTAAGCCCCCATCCTGTCTGAGTAAGGGCCGATAAAAATGGGGTTTATTTGCCTTTTTTTTTTGCATATGAAAGAAATTTTCGAATTTCTTTCAATTTCACTAATAGTTTTAAAGTTTTCCTGCCTCTCGGGTTTCCCTATAAGAGTCTTCTATTGAAGTTCGATATTTTCCCCATTCCCTGGTCAGGGGGCCCCCTTTCGGGGACCCGGATTTTCGGGCACCCCTGAGGGCCCCGTATCTTCGTCGCCCTTCTGTAGAGGGGGGTTTCTTTCTCTCCCCAGTTTACCCCTGCTTTTTCTTCTTTTTTTAGGGGAATTTCCCCTAAAACTGCTTCAGTTTCCGGGAAGTTGCCCTTTAAAGGCACTGGTTTGGACCCATGTTTTTTAAAGATATCTTCCCAACATGTTTCTTTTTGGGCTTGGTTTCCCTCCCCCCTTTTTGGATTTCTTGTTTTTCCCAAGTTGTATTTTGTAAAGGACACCTTAAAAGTACATGCATTCTGCTGATCGGGAAACCCCATGTTTGTAGGGTCTGGACTTCTTTGGGTTGTGATGGGAAATTTAGTTGTTTTTGATTTATGTTTTCTTAAAAGTTTCCCTCATTATTTGTGAAGTTAAGGTCAAGTGTGTTTTTTGTTTGTTGGCTCCACAAATTCTGCTGGCTTAAGGTGTGTTTTTCGCAGAGGCTTTTTTGGTATGTTTTGGTGGCCCTTTTCATCTGCGCTACCTCTGGGTTTGGGTTTCAGCTAAACATTATTTGCTACTTTCTTCCTTTTTTTTAAAACCTTAGGTTGAAAATCCCCAAGCAGAAAAGATGTTTGGGGTTGGGCTTTTGGGTTTTTCCAGACAATAATAAATTTTCAGAAAGCTGTTCCTTAAAACCTGTTGTGAGGGTTGCTTTTTAGTGGCTTATATACAACCACAATGCTGGGGTTTTGGTTCTCGATTTTTAAAGGGACAGAACTTAAAATCCCTATTTGGGGTTTGTTCAGAAAACTCCGTCCCGATAAAGGGGACTCTTTGACTTTACGGGCCCCAACCCCCCCCCCCTTGTTGCCGGTTCTTTCTGTCGCATCTAAAAATGTTGTAATCACTTATCCATTTTTCACTGTAAAGTGATTTTTGTGTGGTTCTGTTTAAGGCTGCAATTAAAAATTTCATTAGACTCCTCTAGGGAAATCCCCTGAAAAAAAAGGCATTTTGTTGTTGGTGGATGGCCCTTTTAAAGGGGCTGTATATTTAGCAAATATGAACGAGGTTGTATTCTGTGTTTGTTGGGAGGATTTTGTTATTAACGTCAGTAGTTGTTGTTCTGGAGGGCCATGGGTGGCCACTGGCTGCACCTCCAGTCCAACAAGGCTCCAAGGTGGTGGACTATTTTTATTTCCTTCCATTTTCTTTTTCCGTTTCCTGCCACTAAAAAATCACCTGGAGTTGGGTTGTCGTAGCTACTATTGTTTGTCTTGTGGGGTCTGTGCCTCCTGGTTTCTTTTTGATGGTATGCAGGGCAGTTGGTGTTGTAACACTGCTTCTGGTGGACCGAGGAGTGACACATTTTTGGGTGAAAGAAAGTACAGGAAGAAGAACGACACACTCCTTTACAATCTCCTTGAGATTGAAATCCACCCCATGATGAATAATTTTACCATGCAGGCCTTTCTGGCTACTTCAGCTGCTGTATGCACCATGCAGCCATACACAACTGTAGGACAGAACAACAAGGGGGTGAAACAGCTATTTACTACTCAGATAATCTTGAACGTATCAATAATTTTTTGACAAGGTATGAACATGGAGAATACATTTGTGAAGGCTTACTCAGCCCTGTAACAACTTCAGTCAGTATTACTAAGGCTGGCTCCTCCTCAGGAAAATTAATGCATAGAAAAAGAATAAAAACTGACTAACAAACACTTTATTATTTAGAAGATATAAAATATAAAACACTTAAATATGAAATATTGATCCTACATTAAAGAAAATGAAAAATGAAAAATATAAATATCTGAATTCAACGTTAATATATATAAAACTTCGGTGTCTGGTGTTGGTGACACTGCGTGTTGTTGAAATCGTAGCCGTTGCTGATGTGGGGGAGGGGGGGGGTCGCAGGTGTTGGTGGCAACCCACCGGCTCGTTCTTCACAGAGCCTATAGCCGTAAATATTCAGTCCAGATGACAGGAAAGCAGGTTCTTTACCGCTGCAATGATGAGGGGTTATGTCCTGCAACTTCATACATGTGCACAGGTAAGTAGATACGACATAGGACGTCTCAGGACTTTAGTCCGTCTCCATCAATTCTACTCGTTGGTTGGCAGGTGACCCATTCTGTCATTCCAAGCTGGAAAGAGAGACAGGTTACCCACTGCTTAGGAAATCACTCTCCATGATAAGTACAATACTAAAAGACGTGGTGATTATTAAGACATTTAACATAGAGCAAGACTGAAAGGACTAAGTTTATTATTGGTCAAAAGTGAAGCTTTAAACCCAAATAAGTCCACTAGAATAGGGAGCAGGCTTGTACTTACGTTGTGCTGGGAGCTGTGAGTCGAGTGATTACTGTTTGGCCGGAGCCCCACACGTCACCTTTCGGGGGGGGGGAGAAGAGGGAGGGGAAGGGATAGCGGGAGCTAGACTGACCCTACCTTAACAAGCAGCCGGCAATCAAACTATCACTTTCGGAGAGGGGGGAAAAAGGGTGTGGGGGAATAGCGGGAGCTGGACTTACCCTACCTTAACAAGTAGCCGGCAATGAAACTATTGTTACTATATACTCCCTCACTACTCCTATCTATTGAACTTTTCCCTCACAACATTATAGCTAAATTTAAATCAAAAGACCTGCAAAAACCCCTCACAATGATAAACATCTACAGAGTACTACAGTCAAACATTTACCATTTTAGTGAAAAGTTAATTAACAAGAGAACTGATTCACATATGAACAAAGACCACTTACTGTTCTCAGGAGATTTCAATATAACTCTACTACATGACCAGGACCACAAGTAACGAATTCACAAACATATGAGCAAACTGCTTGTTATACCAACAGTAACAAAACCTACAAGAATCTCCGAGATAGTATCACCTTATTAGACCACATCTGGACTAACACTATATCCCTTTTAAAATCATGCATAATCACAGACAACACCACAGACCACTACCCTACCTTTCTCATAAAACCAACCTAGGTAAATTGCCAGACACTACTAAAGTTACGTTCGACTACATAACGAGCAGCTGTTAATAACTTTATAACAGCTATGAATAATGTCGACTGGCATAATGAGCTTGAAACATATACAGATACGAAAAGAATGTATTAATAATTTAAAAATAAAAAAAAAACTCTGTAACAAACATTGCCTTAAAAAAACTAAACGATCACAGCTAAGAAACTGAACAGTCTCTGGCTAACACCCAGCATCCTTAATCCATTAACACAAAGCACATATTTGGGAAAAAAAGTACAGAGTGGGTCAAATAACTAGAGACCATTTTAAACGTTACTCGTCAATGCTTGCCAGCCTGATAAGGAGATAAAAAAAATGTATTATGAAAAAAGATTACATAAATAAAAAGGTGATATGGAAAAACCTAGAAAACCCTATCCCAAATTCTAGGAACTAAAATGATATCCAAAAGAAAACAATCAAATTAAAAAAATCAGGCAAACCCCCACTCCCACCACGAAACACCAACAAACTCAATGTTTTCTTCTCCACCATAAATAAGAAACTAGTGAGCAAAATCCAACTCAACACCCATCCATCGATACCTCCACGGGTACCTACCTAAATACTTATTCCTAGCCCCAACCAACCAACAGAAATCTCGCTTATCATCAACACCCTTAAAAAAAAGGCAGGGGGACATTAACTTACCACCTTTTATGTACAAAAAAGCATCACAAGTACTGTCACAAATTATTGCAACACTAACAAATCCATCGAATCCTCACCTTCCCAGCAATTCTCAAAATAGTGAGGGTCACCCGATCCACAAAGGAGGTGATCAAACCGTCTTGAATAAATATAGACAATATCTAACCTACCTCTGCTCTCTAAAATCTTTGAAAAATTAATTCATAGATCTATTCCTACCTCATCTCACACAACTTATTAAACCCTTGTCATTTTGGATTCAGGACTAATAAAAACACAAATGATGCTATTATACACATGCTAGAACTAATATACACAGCTCTCGAGAAAGAAGTCCCGCTGGGAATCTTCAGGGATTTACGTAAAGATTTGATACAGTTGACCTGATTTGCTGTACATTAAATTAACACACTATGGTAAAAGAGGGCACTCCCTAAATACCAAAGGTCTTTACCTTAGTAACAGAAGCCAATATGTGTACACAAATGGAGAAAAACTCTACCACCCCCAACCACAGTCGGTGCCCCACAAGGAAGTGCCCTTGGTCACTCCCCCTACTCATTTTACATCACGACCTCCCAAAAATGCATCACAGCTTCTCAAACCCATGTTTTTTGCGATGACACAACTTATGTCTTTTCTCACCCAAACCAGTCATTCTGGCTAACACTGTTAATGCCGAATTGCAGAAAATAACTACCTGGATGAGACAAATAAGCTGCCCCTCAATACTGACAAAAACTTATTTTATTCAGTTTGGAAAACAGAGCTGCAAATGTTCCATTAACATAACGCTAAAAAGGATCACTCATCACAGATTCACAGAGGGGAAAAATTTCCCAGGAATCCACCTTTTCAGTAGCCTCAAATTCCACACACACAACAACTTTCTAAGAAAACTCTAAGACAGAAGGCATATATCAAAGTACGGTACTATGTTCACAATCAGCTCTGCTTGCACTGTATCATTCATCATCTTTCCCTTATCTCAATATGGAATTTGTGCGGGGGATCAACAACATTAAATCACTAAGGACCCTAAAAACCCAGCAAAAGGCTACAGTCAGAATGATAACAAATTCCCACTCCCGACAGCATACTCCACCAATATTCAAAAGTCTAAAACTGCTCACCGTTAAGAACATCCATACTTATTCATGTACCTACTACATACATAGAACACTACACTCAAGCCCTCCTCTCAAACTTCTCACCAACCTTAACAGGACACACGACCACAACACAAGACACAGATCTCTTTTTGATGTACCACGTGTCCATGTTGTTAAATTAGACACATGTGCAACTCTTGGGTATCTTGATTGAGGAAACGTTTCGCCACACAGTGGCTTCATCAGTCCATACATAGGAGAAACTTGAAGAATAGGAGAAGAATGAGGTAATCAGTCCTTCAACATTGAGTCGATGTGGTCAGTCCATCAATCTTGAATAGAATACGGCATATGAGCGGAGAAGGAGCTTATAAACCGTATGGCAGGACAGGTGCAGCAGTCGTAGATGGTGTCACATTTGTCCAAAGTGGAAGTAGATCGTGCCCAAAGTTCTTACCCAGAAATTGCAAAATGTCTCTGGAAAATATCTTTAATGCTCTCTTGGCCTCGGGACACTTTCCTGTGACACTTAAGACAGCAAGGATGATATTCATTGCAAAACCGAGCAAAGACAAACGTAAACCGGAGAACTATAGACCTATCTCATTACTTGAAGTCACTGTTAAAGTCGATAAATTAGACACATGTGCAACTCTTGGGTATCTTTATTGAGGAAACGTTTCGCCACACAGTGGCTTCATCAGTCCATACGTAGGAGAAACTTGAAGAACATGTCAACATGTCGGTTCTCTGAACCATTCATCTACAAACCTGTCAGACACTTCTTGGGATCTTAATACTTAATAATTCTTCGCTTGCCTAATTCTTGGGCACGACCTACTTCCACATTGAACAAATGTGACACCACCTATGACTGCTGCACCTCTCCTGCCATACGGTTTATAAGCTGCTTCTACGCTCTTATGCCGTATTCTATTCAAGATTGATGGACTGAACACATCGACTCAAGGTTGAGGGACTGATTACCTCATTCTCCTCCTGTTCTTCAAGTTTCTCCTACGTATGGACTGATGAAGCCACTGTGTGGCGAAACGTTTCCTCAATAAAGATACCCAAGAGTTGCACATGTGTGTAATTTATCAACATGTCGGTTCTATGAACCATTCATCTACAAACTGTTAAAGTCCTTGAGAAAATAATTTCCAACATATTAAACTACTATATGGAGTACAATCAGCTCTTCACTGACAAACAGTTTGGACTCACGACTCACAGAGGACCACAACAAGCTATCAATATCATCTTCGATGCTGCGGACAGCCTGAGGAAACAGGACAACCTTGTCCTTATTGTAACCAGGAATGTACACAAAGCTTTTGACAGCCTGTGGCACGACGGACTCAAATATATTTAAACATGTCGACCTTCCTGACCACAACTGGACTTTTTTTTCAGATTCATAAACAACTTCTTATCAGAAAGAAGAATCATCCCTATCTCCCTCAACCCGGGTTCAATGATACTATCATCACCTAATTTCCTGGTATTATCCATGTACTGTCATCCACCCCCGTAACGAGGAAACATAAGCATGCGAGAGTAATAGAAAAAGTAAATATGGAACTACGAAGAACAGCAAACTGGAAGAAGAAATGGAGAATCACGGCCAACCCAGATAAAGTCCTCATCAGCACCATCGGATGTTTTGCGATAACTATAACACAAAGATGGGGGTTATCTCCAGAGGTACGCCTATTGCCTTCAGCAACCCCAGCAAGCTCCTAGAATACGAGATAGACAGATTACCCCACTCCGCATCTAACATTTTTAAAAAGATAAACTTAGCCAAAGCCCCGCCTCAGCAAACTATACAGGTTTAATCAAGCTCCTTCCCACCTCAAGAAACACCTGCACAAGAATATCCTTATGTACCTGTCATTAACAACTAAAATCAACATGTTACAGCTACAAAAAGTCCAGAATATAGCACTCCCCTTTATCACAGGCACCAGGAGGAGAGACAGAATCACGATGGAAGATCTACACATCCAATAGGAGATAGATGCAATAAATGTAAGGCTTGATAAACTATAGAAGAAACAAATATACGACATGCAAGCACTCTATATACCAGACAGAGAAAACCCTCCACAACCAACAAACACCACCGACTACATCATCAACACTCCCCACAGAACCCAAAGAATGACCCTTCAACAAAGAATGACCCTCCAACAAAGAATGACCCTCCAACAAAGAATGACCCTCCAACAAAGAATGACCCTCCAACAAAGAATGACCCTCCAACAAAGAATGACCCTCCAACAAAGAATGACCCTCCATCAAAGAGTGCGACGATTCGTCCAAAAGGATAATTTCCAGAGACCAATGATCCTGAGTGACCTCCCAAAGATATAGATGAATGGGTAACACCGGAACCCTTTTATGTCTAATAAGGATAAAACCTCCCCAATTAATGGGGACTTTCCTTTTAACTCATTAACTATTACATCTAACCATGAAGCATCTGCAAACCTACTATGGCAGGACACCACCTCTGAAGCAGCTGAGTCGGCCAGTATCTCCGAGTAATAATCGACCTACATCAAGGGCCTTACCATCGTCATTTCCAGCCAACGACCTGCAGTTCTCCTCCCCCGAGAAAACGTTATGCAGTTATACATTTGTTATAACAGTGTGAAACTGATGGGTAAGTGTTATACCCCATTCATTGAAATTGATTTCATTAATGACAATACACACTCACACATGCATTAAAGTGCACCAAAGTGGTTTGGCCACTTACCTTTATTACCCCACCTTCACTACCCCCACCCATCCTTTTTCTTTTTAGTCATCCTTACCCATCCTTCTACCTTCCCCATCTTACCCATCCTTCTACCTTCCCCATCTTACCAAAGCTCTGGTCATACAAGTCAAGGTTGCAGCAGTCACCACAAGATCATTTTTGCTACCAGATCAAGTTTCTCCAACTGATAATTTATATTTTCATTCCAGAAAGGATTTGTGTGGTGATGAATGTTCTCTCTGTCAGTATAGAGCAAGTGAGAGAAGTGATGATGTGTGTGCTGATGAATGTTCTCTCTGTCAGTATAGAGCAAGTGAGAGAAGTGATGATGTGTGTGCTGATGAACGTTTTCTCTGTCAGTATAGAGGTGAGAGAAGTGATGATGTGTATGTGGTGAGAAAAATTTTCTGTCATTAATGAGAAAGTGAGTCAAGAGAAGATGAGAAAAGTGAGTGAGTGATTTAATCAGATGTTTTCAGCATTCTCTAGATATTCATTTTGAAAAATATGAATATACGACGAAGGAAGTAATTTTAAACACTTGTAGATAAAACAATGAAGACACTCTCGTGAATCTTGATATATAAAAGATAAGGCTTAAAAGCATATATTAGAAGACAACGTTCGCTTTATCAGGACTGGTTACTGAAACATTTACGATTCTGCTCATATTCCAGGTATAACATAATTCTAACATACGAACATCACAACACAAAATAGTGTACTATAACATCCACACTTCAGAATACATCACAATATAAAGTAGTATCGGAAACATTAAGAAATATTTATACTTACCAGACTACAGGAACCATCACTAATTCTTTTGTCGAGAATCCAAGACATCCCAGTTGATAGTTATTATTTTCAAGCACAAAGTTTTTCTGTTTTGTTTTGCGTCTATGGTGGCATTTTTTTACTTTATATTAGTGAGGAGAGAAGTGTATACGTGACATTTGAGAGAGAATTATTCGATTACTAAATAATTATTATAGTTATACTTCATCATTCACAAGATTATTCATAAAATATCTTTGCATTATCCTCATGCGTCTAATATCTGTCACTTCTTCACATATTCTCATCTTGTAAAGTAAAAGGACACAAGTGCAACTAATGTGACATTTATTGTGGCAACGTTTCGCTCTCCAGGATAAAGCTCCTGGAGAGCGAAACGTTGCCACAATAAATGTCACATTAGTTGCACTTGTGTCCTTTAACTTTACATATTGTCGTTAATTCTACCAACTTTATTATATTCTCATCTTTCTCTAATAATATCTTCAGTCCTATGTTAACTAACATTTATTATCTCACCCAGTCTTTATATATGTACACAAGAATATGTTTAATTCCCATACATTAATTGTATTAATTAATTTTAACAGTGTTGAAGACTGCAGATAACCTCATAAGAATGTGCACATTTGTATGTGTATTTATTTGTCTGTTTACGGCATTTGAGGTGAAATGTGCGTCCATGTGTATTAGTGTTTATACTCATGTCAGAATGAGAGGAGTTAACTGTGTGTTTTCTTGTATGGTATTAATGTGAGCGATATAAATGAGTGTACTCACCTATTTGTGGTTGCAGGGGTCAAGACTCAGCACCTGGCCCAGTGTGTGTGTGGTGTGTGTGTGTGTGTGTGTGTGTGTGTGTGCGAACGCAAGCATGCATGATAGTGTATGCGTACTATGTGTTGCATGTATACCTTCCTAGTTCATTAACTTTCCAGTAGAGTTGGTACGTACCTCTGCATCACTGTTACTATCACTCTGGTATCCCACTGTTACTATCCCTCTCGTATCCCACTGCTGACTATCCCTCTCGTATCCCACTGCTGACTATTGCTACCTACAACAATATATTCATTAAAATTCTCCTTAATCCCCATTAACGCTCACAACTTTCTTCTGGAGGTCATGTCACTCACAACTTTCTTCTGGAGGTCATGTCACTCACAACTTTCTTCTGGAGGTCATGTCACTCACAACTTTCTTCTGGAGGTCATGTCACTCACAACTTTCTTCTGGAGGTCATGTCACTCACAACTTTCTTCTGGAGGTCATGTCACTCACAACTTTCTTCTGGAGGTCATGTCACTCACAACTTTCTTCTGGAGGTCATGTCACTCACAACTTTCTTCTGGAGGTCATGTCACTCCTCAGGTGCTCTGTTGATAAAGAAATATTACTGCAGTTATTTTTGTAATGCTTCTACCGGAACTTAAGTCAAGAGTTTAGTTATGAACTGTAAGAAGGATCTTGATGCAGTCTTGATGATGATTAATAAAATTATACCTATCAAAGTGAGTTGAAATTGTATCACTGATTATTTATTATAATAATTTGAATTAATATAAGGTCGATTCAGAACATATTTTGTATTTAATAATAAAAATAATTAATAGGAACAGCTATACAAGCTAGAACTGTCCCGAGGAGACTTGACCTGGTGACCTGACTCACCTTGACGGTCGATAATCTAACCTGGTCACCATGCTGACCCTTGTTGCTGATTTAACCTGGTCACCATGCTGACTCTTGTTGCTGCTCTAACCTGGTCACCATGCTGACTCTTATTGCTGAATTAACCTGGTCACCATGCTGACTCTTATTGCTGGATTAACCTGGTCACCATGCTGACTCTTATTGCTGGATTAACCTGGTCACGATGCTGACTCTTATTGCTGGATTAACCTGGTCACCATGCTGACTCTTGTTGCTGATCTAACCTGGTCATCATGCTGACTCTTATTGCTGGATTAACCTGGTCACCATGCTGATTCTTACTGCTGGATTAACCTGGTCACCATGCTGATTCTTATTGCTGGATTAACCTGGTCACCATGCTGACTCTTATTGCTGGATTTCTAAGTAGTAGTTCCAGTTCCTAGTAACCAGATACCAGTAACCAGTTTACCAGTAGATGACTCACTACCAACCGTCTGTGTGAATCATTGACTGTATTCATATTGCTGCTGACCAAGCAGGATTTCAAACACCCTCACCCGTAGGCACTCATGGGTCAGTCAAGATAGGGAGCAGAGAGAGGCAGGTCGGCTGTTTGGCGCTTCCCATACTTTCCGTTATACGTACTACCAGCCTACGTGAGTATTCTTACCCTATCCACGTATCGAAACCCACATGACAAATGGTGGCACCGGTGTGGGCGTGGATTTAAGGGTATTTCAGACGTTAGAAGACTGTTTGTGGGTCCCACAGGTCAGAGGTGAACCGTCTCAGCCACCTCCAGCTAGCAGCTTACCCTCAGCATACCACCCTGTGTACTCCAGCCTGCAAGCCTGTTGCAGCCGTTTTTCAAGCTTCCTGGCTTAGTTCGTGTGCTAATTGTTTCAATCTCCGAGGGGTTGACCCGGATTTTGCAATTAAGCCAGTCAATAAGCCAGACTGTGGAGAACGCCAGTCAGCCTACCATCCAGCCTGTCTCCTGTCACCCACCTGCTCCTTCATGCTGTGTGCATCGTTACACGTCTTCCAGTCAGCCATTCTCGTGGGTTAAGCCAGTCAGCCAACCCAGCTTCCTAACCCAGCTGAGAGAGAGAAGTAAGCCACGCAAATTCCTCTGAAGTATTGTCTCATATATCGCCAGTTGGATGATGCTAAGAGTGGTCTTCACCATTCCTGTGGTATAGAGTGGCTTATCAAGCCACCTTCGTGGGTAGTGAGTGGAGTGCACGCCAGTGAGCGCCAGCGAGTCACGCTCCCTTTACCCACCCGCCACACACTCTTCACTCACCTACCTGTGGCTGTTTGCACCCTTGTACCGGGTCCTAGTACTTTTGGCTCACATAATTGGTCAAGAGATTGTAGCTGAGCGCCAACGATAAAGCCAGTTATGTGAGTTCACCTAGAAAGCGCATTTCTTCCGACGACAGTGTGAGTGTAGGCGTCATCACCCGCAGGACAACCTTCCCCTCATCACTCGTCACTCCGTATACTACTCCAGACTTCAGTGATAATTATCTGTTTAGAGACATTTTTCTTGCATTTAAAGACATTTGCGTGTGTGAGACATTTATAGTGAATTTCTTGTGTACTCTAAACCTTGTGTTTTCAGTGTCGACTCAGTGTTCCTTTGACTCGTTATTTTTGCAATATTTTTCAGTGTTATCGCTCATCTCATATTTTTTTTTATCTGTGTTTTATTTTATACTACTCTCTGTCTGTAGTAAGTATTATTGTGTAGTGTACCAGTCAGTCACTCCGTGTGAAGTAATTCATTCATTTTTATCTTGTATTCTTTCAGCATTGTATTCTCCAGTATTTGTCGTATACTAAATTATCCATTTATTTCTATGTGTACCTTTTTTTCGTATGCCAGCAGTGTCTTATTCCCTGATCTTTTCGCAGACTTGTGTACCATTATTTTTGCCAGCAATTTTTGTCGTATCAGTCACAGCAAGATTTTGTTGTAAGAATATGCTAAAAAAAAGCAAATGAATACTTGAATGTGTTGTGTGCCCCGCCACTTGTAAGTGTTACACTTGCCCCGCCACTTGTAAGTGTTGTGTGCCCCGCCACTTGTGTTACACTTCCAGTTTTGTTTCTTGTTTTATTTTTATTCATATTTTTCATATTTCTTTGAACAAATTCACTCTTAGTGTAATTTCAATTTTTCTTTTTAATGTAAAGTGTTTTCTTTACTCTGTTTGAGTAAATTGTTTTGTCAAATTTACAATTAAGAGTTAAAGTGTTCAATCAGTTTTTCTTCATATTTCTATTTTATTATTTAACCTCCATTTTCCCAGTGAAACTTTTATTGCTGCATTGATTATTTCTGCGTCTTATTTTGTTGCACTTGTTGTGCAGTGAATTATTTTCTTTTATTGATATTTTTTATGCATTATTATTCTCAGTTCATTATTGTTTGAGTCTTCTTTTCACTTTATTATTTTTCCTGATGTTGTCTTTGCATTATATTTTAATTTTGTTTATGCATTCTTAGAAAATATTTAAATTTCCCAGTTATCTCTCGTTGCATACAATTTGGTAATTTTATTTTATACTTTTTACATTGATTTAAAATTTTATTAGTTAATTCCTTTATTGGCAAGAGTACAGACAGCTCATTTTGCATTTAATTCAGTCTCCAGTAATATTTTTACTTGTAAATTTCAATGTAATTTTTATCTTGGCCAACAGTCCTTTACATTGAGTTGTCCTTCCTCTTGCAGTGTATCTTAGACATTTTTTTTATTACTTCTGCAGAATTAGTTGCATCTCTTTTATTTCAATTTTAGCATTTTATATCATTTTTATTGTTCATTATTTTTGCCTTATTTGTTCTCGTGCAACATCTTTGCCATTATGTCTCACATACCGTCAAGTGATACTTTAGTGAATGGTGACACTCAGACCTCTCAGGCTACTGCTGCTCCTGTCATCAGTCCTCATAGTTCCTTAGCGACTGACAGACCGACCCAGACACTGAGATACTATAGTTTTACTCGTGATTCCCTTGATGCGTTACCTTTATTCAATGGCCATGTACATAGTCTTGAAGCATGGTTTACTGCCATTCGTTCTCGTGCTAATGCTCTAGTTGAAGGTCCTCCTTCAGAGGAAAGTCTTATCAGACTTGCGAAAGAAGCTCTTCATCGATCCCCTGCTGCTGTTCACGTTGTTGATCTCCTTGATATGCGAGACTTCAGGAATCTTACTAAGTGGTCACAATATGAGGAACTGATTCGTTCTTTCCTTGTACCAGTAAAAACAGCTGATCCATATGTCGTTCTTCGGGAACTTGTGAATGCTACACCCGTAACTAACGAATCGTTGAGTGCATTTGCTGTTAGATTAGACAAACTTTTATCATCATTTATCAATGCTGTCCAGTCCTCAGCTTTTGTCCCTGACGAGGATAAACCATCCACAGCGTCGTTTGCTAAAATAGCAGCTTTTGGAGCAATCAAAAAACTAATGCCACCTGCTTCCGTGTGTGCTTATGAGGCTAATCCTCCAACTGTGTCGATGGAACCACTTACAGCCCTAAATCATGTACGTTCCTTGTGCCCTCAGGGTACTTTCCCATGTATTAAAAGTAATTTCACACCTATGCCTCAGTATGCACCACCTCTTGTTTGCGCCACAGCGACAATTCGTGGTCGTCAACCATCTCAGAGATCAACAAGGACCAGTGTACAGAGTCGTTATAAACCTCGTAGTATTCATAGTACATTCAGTAACCATAGTCAGCGGACTTGCTACAATTGTGGTTACCGTGGCCATATTGCAATTGATTGTCCTGATAGTCACCCTAAGAGGCGTCGTACTGATGATGAGTACCAGTCAGATCTTCCCTACTGCACTTATCATAGAATTCATGGACATGACACATCTGAGTGCAATGCTCTTTACAACCTTCAGTACTCTAGGTCTTTCCGTGGCCGTTCCAACCGCAGAACCCGTAGAGGAAACAGATATCGTGGTTCTCAAAATAACCAGAACCAGGCTCATTCTTCCAATTCTCAAACTAACCAGAACCAGGCTCATTCTTCCAATTCGGGGGAATTCGAGCGCCCCAGTCAAACCGTCCCATGGTGACAGTAGGTGATAATGAGTACACCATCCCCGTTCACAATTCCTTTGAAGCAGTCTCGAGAATGACAATCCTGCCGATGATGTTGCTTCACATGTCTCTGACATAGATGATTTTGCGGATGAAGTGGAACAAATCTTTGTTGATGACAATCCACCTTTTTGTTTGCACATAACTTCCAATGCAACCATAGGCCCTATAGTGCAAGCATCTGTTCACAATGCGCCCGTTCATTTGTTCATGGACTCTGGTGCGCAAGTCAATATTATTAGGTCTAGTTTGTTTAAGGATAAGCAGTTACGACATGTCCTTCTCGTAGAACCGACTCATGTGTCCTCCCTTAGTGGAGTAGCTGGTTCTCACCTTAACTAGTAGCCGGCAATGAAACTATCACTTTCGGGGAGGGGGAAGAAAGGCGGGAGCGTGACTTACCCTACCTTAACTAGTAGCCGGTAATGAAACTATTTTTACTATATTGCTACTCCTATCTACTGAACTTTTCCCTCACAAGCATCCTACCTGGAAACTGACGCCAGGTCTTCACTGTGTCAAGAAGGTCACTGTCTTGACGAAGACTTTTACATTCCTGAAAGTCTTTTTTTTTTTTTTTGAGAAACAATTGTTTAATTTATTAGGACAGAATATTATGATAGCTAAATATTTGTTTTTTTTTTTGCTGAATGATATTATGGAAAACAATGTTTTCTTTGTTAGTCGGTGGAGTTGTTTTATAATAGTTTTTGCTTGACTTAGTATAAACCTTCTTGGATGTAGTAGTCAGGATGCACAGCTTTTCTGACCTGTTGGTTTATACTGGAAACTTCTTGTTCTAAGCGGCTTGACCAGCAAATACCTGAATATCTTAGCAATAGACTAGACACAGTTCTTTTCTTAACTTAGAGTGATTGCTGAAATAATTGTCACAAGTTGATGTGTTTGAAGCTTTATGTAAACAGTGAGCTGGTTCTTATTTTCTTGCTAGAGTTCCTTGTCTTTCCGGCTGGTATTCATTGTTCTTTTCGTTAATGTTCTTCCTCAAGAATATTTGCCCTGTGGTTCTTTGCTTGTTCTTTCTTTGTTACCATTTTCCGATGTATGCTTTTGTCCATAAGTTAGTTAGTCTTTCAGTTACCTCCTTTATTCGCTTGTCCGAGGTATTTATTTTTTCCTTGCTTGCTTCCTTATCCAGTGTATATTTTTTTGTGTTTGCTGCCTTCACCAGTGTATAATTCCTTGCTTGTTCTTTCTTTCCTTGTTGTTGTTTTCTCCGGTGTAAGTTCTATTTATTATTAAAGATTCACCGGTATTCTCCCGGCCCGGGCCTTTTCCAAGTGGTGGCCCGGCCTTGGCTCCCTATCAGGGGAGTGTCTCGAGACCTAAGTCTCCCATGGGAGGAGGCACAAGTACCTCCTCATCTTTGGGACCAACTGTCCCCAGGCCTAGCCACAAACTAGGCCTCTCTGGTCTGCCATCCCCGCCCCAAGGGGGCTAATGGGAATGACAGTCTTATGAGCTAAAGGCTCGGACTCAGGCACCTACCCTACCCTAAAAGGGTTAGGCATGGTGTCGATCGATGTGTAAGTTCTATATCGGTGCCTTCGTTCTTCTATTAGTTTTTTTTTTCTCTTCGAGTTTTAAGTGATTATGTGATTATTAATTTCCATGGAGACAGTAAACATATTTGTGCGCAATATTGTTATTATTTATTTATTTATTTATTTATTTATTTATTATAAATTTGAGCACACATACAGAGGTACAAAAAAATACAGATAAGAGCAGCATGCCAAAGCCACTTATACTATGCATAGCATTACGGGCTGGCTTAAAATTAACTTAAGATTAACTAAGCAATGATGAAGTCAGTGATAAAACATTAATGTAAACAGATTAGTATAAAGCACAAGTGAGTATTACAAAGACAGGTCATATGGTTGCATTCAGTCATATGAAGGATTCTGTTAGGTAGTGTATTTAAAAAATAATAAAGTTAGATTCGGTTTTAGGTTTAACATTTATGTGATATTGTGAGAAACATTTAAGATATACAATTTATAAGGTTCAGTTAATTCAGTTTTTTTATTTGGTTTTGGGTGAGTAAGTGATCTTGAGTAGAGACTTGAATTTTAAACAGGTAGTGTTTCTTTTATATTTACGGGTAATGAATTCCAGATTTAGGGCCTTTTATGTGCATTGAGTTTTTGCATAGTGTGAGATGAACACGAGGAACATCAAAGAGTGATCTGTCCCTTTGTGTTTATGGTCATGTGTTCTGTTAAAGGTTGGCAAGGAGAAGTTAAAGGGGAGGGTTAATATCAGAGTTAAGTGTTCTAGTTGTAATAGGTGCAGTAATAAGTATGGATGTTTTGTATGGTGAGTAGGTTAGTGTATTGAATATTGGTGGAGTGTGCTGCCTGTAGTGAGAATTTGTTATCATTCAAACTGCAGCCTTTTGTTGGGTAATTAGTGGTCTGAGATGGTTAATTGTTGTTGAGCCCCATGCACAAATTCGTAGGTGAGATAGGGGTAAATAAGAGAGTGATATAGGGCCAGGAGGGCTGACTGGGAACATAGTACCGTATCTTCGATAGTATGCCTACAGTCTTGGAAATTTTCTTAAAAATTTGTTGTATATGTGTATGAAATTTGAGTCTATCATCAAGGTGGATTCCTAAGAATTTTCCCTCTGTTAGCTTTGTGATAGGTGATCCGTTTATCATTATGTTAAGAGGGACATCTGTAGCTCTGTTACCAACTGAATGAAGTAGGTTTTTTTCAATTTTTTAGTGTAAGTTTGTTAGTCCTCATCCAGGGTAGATATTTTCTGTAATTCGGTATTTACAGTAATGGCTAGTGTGACTGGGCTCCCGGGGGAGAGAAGACGTATGTAGTGTCATCTGCAAATAGTGTGGGTTTGGTAATTGCGAAGGCATTGGAAGGTCATTTATGTATAGAGAAAGAGAAAAGGGCCAAGGACACTTCCCTGTGGGACACCAACTGTAATTGGTTTCGCAGAAGAGTTTGCCCCATTTGCGACACATAATTTGGGTTCTGTTGCTGAGGTGTGACTTGAGGTAGTTGAGGGAGTGCCCCCTTATACCATATGTGACAATTTTACGTGGAGCAAGTCATGGTCCAACTGATCAAAAGCTTTACGTAAGTCAATGAAGATCCCCCGTGGGACTTCTTTTTCTCTATTGCAGTGTATATATGTTCTAGCATGTGTAAAAATAGCATCATTAGTATTTTTATTAGGCCCGAATCCAAATTGGCAGGGGGTTGAGTATGTTTTGGGAGATAAGGGGAGGAGTAGATTCGTTTATGAATTAATTTTCGAAGATTTTTGAGAGAGGGTTTTAAGTTGGATATTGGCCTATAGTTATTCAACTCGTTTGGTCTCCTCCTTTGGGATCGGGGGACCCTTGCTATTTTGAGTACTGTAGGGGAAAGGGGGAGGATTCGATGGATTTGTTAAAGAGTGTTTGCAAGATTGGAGATAGCACTTGTGTCACTTTTTGTATATAAAGGGTGGTAAGGTACTTAAATCTCCTGCCTTGTTTTTTAGTGCATTGATAATAAGGGAGACTTCGTATGGGTTAGTCGGAGCTAGGAACAGTGTGTTCGGGTATTGCCGGTGAGGTAGTCATTTGGGGGGTATCTGAGCTTGGGATTTTATTGGCAAGGTTTTGTCCATAGTGGAGAAGAAATCATTGGTCTGTTTGCTGTTTTTGTTGGTGGGAGTTGGGGTTCATCTGATTTTGCTAATTTTATTTCGCTATTTCGTGATATCTTTTTTGTTCCCAGAATTTCTGATAGGGTTTTTTTCCCGGTCTTTTTTATATCACCTCGTAAGTTGGATAATCTGTTCTCATAACAATTTTTTTGCCCTTCTTATCAGGCTGGTTAGGATTGACGAGTACGTTTTGTTTGGCTCTGGTTATGTGACCCATTCTGTATGTTTTTCATATTGGTGTTTTGTATTTATGGATTTGAGAATGCTGGGTGTTAGCCAGGGACTGTTCATCTCTTTGCTGTCATTGTTTGTTTTTTTTAGGGCAGTGCTTGTTATAGAGGATTGGGGGCTTTTTTTGAAAAATTTCATTTGTCAAAATTGTATAGATTTCT
>NW_026494710.1:0-20706 GCF_026875155.1 Cherax quadricarinatus
AGGAGATTTTTTCCTTCACCCTTTATATAAAAAAAAGAGTCAAAAAGTATTCACAATCATGCAAACTTTAACAAATCCATTGAATCCTCCACCTTCCCTAAGTTCTCAAAATAGCAAGGGTCACCCGACCCATAAAGGAGGTGACCAAACAGAGTTGAATAACTATAGGCCAATATCCAATTTACACCTCTCTCAAAAATCTTCGAAAAATTAGTTCATAAACGAATCTACTCCTACCTCATCTCCCATAACATCTCAACCCCTGCCAATTTGGATTCAGGCCTAATAAAAATACTAATGATGCTATTATACACATGCTAGAACATATGTACACCGCAATAGAGAAAAAGAAGTCCCTCTGGGGATCTTCATTGACTTACGTAAGCTTTTGATACAGTTGACCATGACTTGCTCCACGTAAAATTGTCACACTATGGTATTAGAGGGCACTCCCTCAACTACCTCAAGTCTTACCTCGACAACAGAAGCCAATATGTGTATGCAAATGGGGCAAGCTCTTCCGCACAACCAATTACAGTTGGTGTCCCACAGGGAAGTGTCCTTGGCCTCTTCTCTTTCTCCTATACATAAATGACCTACCAAATGCTTCGCAATTACTCAAACCCACACTTTTTGCAGATGACACCACATACGTCTTCTCTCACCGAGCCCAGTCACGCTAGCCAATACTGTAAACACCGAATTACAGAAAATATCTACCTGGATGAGGACTAACAAACTTACACTAAACATTGACAAAAACCTACTCATTCAGTTTGGTAGCAGAGCTACAGATGTACCTCTTAACATAACGATAAATGGATCACTATCACAAAGCAAACAGAGGGAAAATTCTTAGGAATCCACCTCGATAATAGACTCAAATTCATACACATATACAACAAATTTCTAAGAAAATTTCCAAGACTGTAGGCATACTATCGAAGATACGGTACTATGTTCCACAGTCAGCCCTCCTGGCCCTCTATCACTCTCTTATTTACCCCTATCTTACCTATGGAATTTGTGCATGGGGCTCTAACAACAACTACCATCTCAGACCACTAATTACCCAACAAAAGGCTGCAGTTAAATGATAACCAATTCTCAATACAGGCAGCACACTCCACCAATATTCAAACATTCAACCTACTCACCATACAAAACATCCAAACTTATTATTGCACTTATTACATACATAGAACACTTAACTCTGATATTAACCCCCCCTCAAACATCTCCTTGCAAACCTCAACAGAACACATTACCATAATACAAGGCACAGATCACTCTTTGATGTTCCTCGTGTCCATCTCACGCTATGCAAAAACTCAATGCACATAAAAGGCCCTAAAATCTGGAATTCATTACCTGTAAATATTAAAAGAAACACTACCTGTTTATAAATTCAAATCTCTTCTCAAGTTCACTTACTCAAAACCAAATAATACTGATATAACTGAACCATATAAATTGTATATCCTAAATGTTGCTCACAATTATATCACACAAATGTTAAACCTAACTTTGTTATTTTTTTAAATACACTACCTAACAGAATACTCCATTCTACTGAATGAACAGCAATGCATGCAACCATATGACTGTCTTTGTAATACTCATTTGTATTTTATAGTTATCTGTTTACAATAATGTCTTATCACTGATTTCATCATTGCTTAGTTAATCTTAAGTTAATTGTAAGCCAGCCGTAATGCTTGCATATAAATGGCTTTGGCATGCTGCTCTTACCTGTATTTTTTTGTACCTCTGTATGTTATGCTAAATTTCTAAATAAATAAATAAATAAATAAATAAAAACGTGTATTTATGTATCCCCGAACTCTTATTACAAAATGAGTAAAACTACCATCTCAAAAATACTTTTTTTGTAATGCCCACCCCCGGATTATCCCAATGATCCACCCAGTCTGGTCGTCTCCACTCAAGGATAGAGCACTGTACCAGACCCAGCAGCAAAGCTAGTCAGGTCAAACTCACACCCACCCACACCCACTCATGTATTTATCTAGCCTATTTTTAAAACTACACAACGTTTTAGCCTCAATAACTGTACTCGGGAGCTTGTTCCACTAATCCACAACTCTGTTACCAAACCAGTGCTTTCCTATAGCCTTCCTGAATCTGATATTTTTCCAACTCGAAACCATTGCTGCGAGTCCTGTCTTGGTTGAAAATTTTCAGCACACTATTTACATCCCATTCATTTATTCCTGTTTTCCATTTATACACCTCGATCATATCACCCCTAATTCTACGCCTTTCGAGAGAGTGCAGATTCAGAGCCCTCAGTCTATCCTCATAGGGAAGATTTCTGATACATAGGATCATCTTTGCCATGCTCCTTTGTACATTTTCCAGAGCATTTTTGCAATCGGTAGTATTAAGATCTACATTATTTAGTTTATATGTGACATGGTATTTAACTGTCCAAAATTTAGAACTTTGCATATATCAATATTAAACTGCATCTGCCACTTCTCCAACCATTGCATCAGTCTATTCAAATCATCCTCGAGTGCTCTGTCCTCATTAGAATGAATTGTATACAATTATGTCCAATACCAGGCCAATCTCAGTCATAGAGCACAAACAGCTTTATACCAAAGCGTTTCCTCTTGCATGGTATACTATTTGCTTGAACAGCAATCTGCCTTTGAACAAAATCAAGACTCATCAATTACAAGATTCTTGAATGGATAAAAGTACATGTTGAAGTCTTGTTTTGGATGTATAAAAACATTTCTAATCTTGCATAACCTTTCACTTCTGTAATGCCTGGTGTGAACGATATGAAACTTGGTAGCGGGGAGTAATGATAAAGGCTTCGGAGGCTTTTTACTTTATTTACAAAGTCGTGGTGGGTACACAGGCTTGTGTTTTTGTGCCATGGCCCGGGAGGGCCATGCCCATGAGGGAGAGAGGAGTAAGACCTGTCTGAGTCTAGGCTGCTGAGTGAGTGAGATGGGACAGCATCCCACTGACCTGGGCAGGCCTAGAGAGGGAAGCACCTGAGTGCCATGAAATATGAACTGTGCTGGCAGACAGCATAGCTGTCTGTGCAGACAGTACAGGCTGTCTACATTTGCTTGGCCATCTAACACATGGTCGACCCGACCATATCTGGCAATAAAAAACTCGGTCTCTCTCTCATAGGAACAGGGCACAGAACACAAAATAAAAAACATATATATATATATATATATATATATATATATATATATATATATATATAATATATATATATATATATTATATATATATACATGGGCATGGACAAAAAAAAAACTTCCTACAGGGAGGGAAAGAAAAAAACATGTGGGGTGTGCTAAACATCGTGGTCAAAGGCAGTGAGCATCGATGGGCATCACTGCATGCCTTCCTGCGTCTGGACAGATACTGCAACACAGGAGACATCGCTGTGGCTGAGCTGTGATGTAACGGGTATGGTCTCCTCTAGAATGGTGAAGCAGTCATCATAGGAGTAGCTGCAGGGTTTCACTCAACCTGGGGCATGACATGCTGGTGCCCTCAAGTGAGGCGTTGTCAAAACTCGGCAACTGGGCAGGACTTCTGGCAAGCAACTCAGGAGGACATTACTCGACTGGTACTGTCGCTGGGGTGGTCACTGCTAGCGAGTGTGGAGTAAGTCGTGGAGCAAGTCATGGCAGAGACGACTGGGCGAAACATCAGGGAGTTGCAACATCATACACCATATTGCAGTGAGCAAGCTAGCAGTCAAAGTGACATAATCTTTGTCCAGTAGCTCACTGAAGCTGTGACAGGAGGCTGACAGCGCCTGCCGACAGGGCTTAAACTGCGGCTTGATGAGTGTCATTCTCTCAACAGTTGGAGTTATAGCAGAGGTTAGTCTATTCCAAGACTTGTTTCTCTACATATAACTGCACTCTGAAGGTCTGGAGGTGAAGTAAACAAATCTCGATGGGAATCGTAGCAGGTAAGATTCTGCAGAACATCTATGAGTGACGAGCATAAGAGCTTTCTGTACAAGGGGCTCAAAAGCTCAGGCTAATATCAGCTGTCAAATGCGCCGGTCACACCGGGCGACAACACAGTGGTGCTACTCTGGGGTCTGGGGTCAAGACCACACTGGACACAAGGAAAACTTTACATGCACCCGCGGTACATGCTGTACAACATGGCTTAAACTAGCAAATGATTGCTTTTCTGTGCACAAAATTGACACAAGTAATACACTAACATGTGAGAACAATGACTGAGAGGAATTAATTAACACACGACATATATATTCTCTCAATCTTCTCGACAATACTGAATAATTACTGAAACACTCCATGTGACATCATGTGATGTCAGGCATGATGTCGCGAGGTGATGTCAGATGCTTCAAGGTGACATCAGGCAGGCATCGTGACATCATGAAGTCGGACAGCAGCAGACCACAGCATGTGGCCTGGGAAGTCTGGCTCAGTAACTCACGTGGCTCATAGACGCATGTGGCTTCGTCTACATCCCACATGGCATCGGGATCCATGTGGCGTTGTCATCTATGTGGCATGCTGATCCACGTAGCTTCGAGTGGCCTCCAGCACTCGGATACACAGCTCTGGCAATGAATTCACACGGAAAACAGCAGAAAACACAGCAGAGGCAGTGAGCACATAGTGGTGGAATGTGGTAGTAGGCGGGTGAGGTGTGAGTGAGTGGCAATGGTGGAGGACTGTGCCTACCTTCCTCACCAATACACACGTTGGAGAAACAACCCACACTGAATGCTGAAATCATCACAAAACTCACATCTGACTTGCTGAAAATAAGCTGTGCTGAGCTGAACGACAACAGCAGAACATACAAGTGACGCTGAACACGTGACTTGAGAAACAGCATGGGATGCTGTAGCGTGGGGTCACTTACAATTCTCAAAGAAATTTGGCAAATTTTTGCTATTATTATTATTATAATCAAAAAGAAGCGCTAAGCCACAAGGGATATACAGCGCTGCAGGGTAGGGAAGGAAGCAAGGGTATTGGGCGGCAGAAGGGAGAAGGGATGATCAGTAGGTTACAGAAAACAGCGGGGCAGGGGATAGTACGGGGGTAGAGGGTAGCAAGAGATTGAGGTAGAAAGGGCTGAAGGTATCAGAATTTGTGAAGTCAGTTGTTGTCAAAAAGTCAATGAGAGAGTCCGGATGAAAGGTGGGTCCATCAGCAAGAAGGGAAGGTAAAGAGAGAGCAGCGGAGCGAAGATGATGACTGAGGTAAATTCTGCATGCTCGTTGATAAAGTGGGCAGTCCAACAGAATGTGGCTGACTGATAATGGAGCCTGGCAATTCTCACAGAGGGGGAGCAGGGTGCCTCTCCATGAGTAAGACGAGTATGGCCAATGCGAAGATGGGAGAGAGTAGTCTCCAACCTCGACACTGGTGATAAGAAGACAGCCAGTAACCTATACTCGGTTTAATAGATTGAAGTTTGTTACCGAGCATAGTAGACCAATGTTGTTGCCAACGGGTGTGAAGGTGGGAAGATATTTCAGCAAAATAGTCCGTAAATGGAAAAATCTCTATATGAAACTGGTAGGTCATGTACTGCTGACCGCGCAGCAGTGTCTGTCTGTTCATTGCCCTGTACGTCAACATGACCAAGGGACCCAACAAAAAAACAATATCTTTATGCTTGGTAAAGATATGGCATAGCCAAAGTTGGATATGGAGGACTAAGGGGTGAGGTGTATCAAATTCTGTATAGCCTGTAAAGCACTAAGGGAGTCTGAGACAACCACAAATGATGACACAGGCATAGATGCAGTACGGATAAGTGCTGCAAGGATGGCATACAATTCAGCAGTAAAAATACTAGCTGAAGATAGTAAATGCCTCATACGATGCTCTCTGGAAACACTGCTGCGAGTCCTATGCCGTCAGAAGACTTAGAGCCATCTGTGTACACAGCAATGGCATGAGAATGAGTGGAAGTGGTCAAGAAAAAGAGAGTGGGAAGCGACCGTAGACAGTTGGGCTTTCGAGCAAGGGAGAGAGAAAGAACAGACTCGAACAGCTGGAACTTCCTAGGGGGGTAGGAAAAAGTGAGACGCTACATGAACATAGAAAGGTGGTAATTGAAGAGAAGACAAGAGCGAATGAAGGCGAAGAGAGAAGGGACGGGGGGTTTAAAAAGGGGCGGCGAACAAAATAAAGAATGTCTACTAACACAGTGACCATTCTATAAATGGAAGGATTGCGGAGATCATGAGAGTGTACATGCAAAGGCAATGGGCATCAAGGCGATCGGATAAGGATGGGAGCGTTTGCTTCTGCATTAGAGGCTCTCAACAGGGGAAGAGCAAAAAGCCCCCAAGGCATAAAGGTAATCCTTGGTGATGAATGGGGTTAAGGCTAGAGAGAGTAGCAGGAGATGCCGCTGAATAGATCTGGTCACCATAATCAAGTTTCGATAAAATGAGGGTGGAATGTAGGCGAAGGAGGGTTCGACGATCTGCTCCCCATGAAAGATGAGCAAGGGTTTTAAGAAGGTTCAGCTGGCTGTGACAAGTTGCCTTCAGAGAGGTAATGTGAGGTTTCCAGGATAACCTACGGTCAAAGAGGAGGCCCAGAAACTTCACTGTATCACGTTCAGGGATATGGGAGCCATAGAGGTACAAAGGATGATCGGAGATGACAGAGCATCTAGTGAAAGTAATTTGGTGGGTTTTAGTGCTGGAAAATCTAAACCCATGTATGGTGGCCCAATTGGAAACACGGTTTCGACCGCATGCTGGAGAGAAACTGTAATGAGGTGACAGTCAGCGCCTGCACAGGCAATAGTGAAGTCATCAACATAGAGTGTGACCAAATATTTGATGGAAGACTAGAGGCCAAATCATTAATAGCAAGGAGAAAAAAGTTTTGTGCTCAGAACACATCCCTGGGGGCACCTTCAGCTTGGATAAAGTCTGGGGAGAGCACATTATTAACCCGAAATGTCTATTAGTTAAATGTCTATCAGTTAAAAAGTTCTTGAGGAAGGATGGTAGATTGCCTCGGAGGCCTAAGGAGAGGGCTTGGGCTAAAATATTATACCTCCAAGTTGTGTCATATGCCTTCTCAAGGTCAAAAAATATGGCAATAACTGAGTGGTTATTAGCAAAGGCATTACGAACATACATATCCAAGTGTAGTAAGGGGTCTATGGTAGAAACGTCCCTTACAAAAGCCATATTGACGAGTGGAGAGGACTGTTGTGTCTCTAAATACCTCATTAAACGTCTATTTACAGGCGTTCCATCACTTTGCAAACTGCACTGGTAAGAGCAATGGGACGATAGTGGGAGGCATCATGTCCCGTAGTGCCTGGTTTGGCGGAAAGGTGAGAACAATGGCAGATTTCCACAGCTCTGGAAGAACTCCTTGTGACCAAATAAGATTGAAAAGGCATAATAGGACTGCAAGGGCTGACTGATGTAAATGTTGTAGCATACGAATATGAATGCCGATGATCAGCAAGCTGAGAGTCTTGCCTCCAGTTCTTGAAGTGTAAAAGGCACATTATGCTGTTCTTCTCTGAGAGAAGAAAAGTCCAAGGGTGCTAACTCTCTGGCAGACTTTGAGGAAAAGAAACGAGGGGCATAGATTGAGCCCCTGAGAAATACAGACCAGATGAATGCCAATTTCATTGGCAAACATCTAGCGGGTTTGCTATATCAACACGGCAACCCGCAGAACAGGAGCCGGGGTCAGGGGAATATTTACCACTCAGTTTTTGTACTTTTTTCCAGACTGCACTCATAGAGGAAGCAGAGATGATAATGGAGACATAATCTCACCAGCAAGTGCATTTAGCATCACGGATGCACAGAGAGCGATCGCACGCTTCTGTTTAAAATCAAGAAGTCTCTCCGTGGTTCTATTGTACGATACCTGCCCATGCAGCGCGTTTCAAATGTACTGCATGAGCACAAGCAGGAGACCACCAAGGCATGCATTTCTGAGAATGCCTGCCCAAGTTTGGGGTATAGAATGAGAAGCTGCGGTTAAAATGGAGGACGAGAAGAGGTGAAAAAGCTCATCAATGGAGGATGAAGAAGGAACCTCACTAAAAACAGTTGTGAGCAAAGGTCCAATTGCCAGATTAAATTGCCAGCGTGGGATACGAAGAGGTGGTGAATATGAAGGGGAAGTAAGATGATTGGGAAAAGATCACTGTCATGCAAATCCGAGGGAACAGACCAGGTGAAGTCAATGCAGCGGAGGAAGAGCCCAGTACCGAGAGTTCGATTTGTAAGAGAGAGTGTGAGTTCAAGGATCAACAATGGGAACCTTGTGAGTACCTGTATTTTCAAAACAATGGAGGGGCGTGGGTGGCAACGGAAAAGCCTTCTACCGAAATGCACCAGGGGAATCACAGTGAGACCCCCCCCCCCCCAGAGGAAAATGATGGGCATTAGAAAATCCCAAAGTAACAGAATCGGTTCGGTGGTAATGACGAAACATGAAAGGCAATATTCCAGAATAGTTAATGCCCGAGAAGGGGAGGACGTGATATAAGGAAACAGATGGAGTATACCAACCTATGCAATAGGGATACGGGCTGTGCTGTGTAATGCAGCGAAGTACGGAAACAAATAGCTGAATGTCGGAATATAGTGCTCTAGAAGAAGGGGGACTTTCAGATTTGTAAATGGTCCCATCAGAAATGGATCATGAAGAATGACAATTAAATTATAGCCTGTGGATGGGAGAGATATAACAGCGCACGAGTGTTAAATTTTTGGTTTGTAAGCAAACACCAACAGGGAAAAATGGGAGAGTAACAAATCTGAAGCTTCACCTCGATTACCCCTGGGCCGCATATATTCCACTGTAAATAGGGCCATGATTGGCAATGATAAAGATACTTGAAATCTGCAGTGGTAAGGGTTTTCCTACTGACTAGAGGGTTTAGAAAGTCCACATGCGGAGGCAGCAGAGAAAACGTTTTTCAAGCGGCGAAAGGAATGATGCGCTCTCTGAAGAAAGGAGCTTGAAGCAAATGGAGGAGAGGGGAGGAGAGAAGGAACAGAGGAACTAGAGGTGGATCAGTATCCAGTGATGGTTTGGTCTCTGCAATTATTCAGAGATTGCTTCCATGTGTTTCAGAATTCAGAGACGTCATATGGGAGACAATATTGGAGATGGTAGGGGTGAGGATGAGTAAAGATTGGAATGGTAATGGACTGTACCATGGGTAGGGGGGCGAAAGGGTGGAGGGAAAACTGGCGAAGAAGCGTTGAAAGGGGCAGAAGAAGGACAGAAGACTGGGAGGTGGCAGAAGAGAGAAGAAACTTGGGCATGGGAAAGTTGGGGAGGTAGGTTATAGTACGAGCGGGGGTGAACAAACATATCTACTACTTGTAACAGAAAGCCGTGAGAGGGGAAGAACCTGTGGGTACAGAGACAGGGAAAGCAAAAAATGAGGTGGAAGGGAAGGAGGGGTGTAAAGGACATTTTTATGACTTCTGAGAAGTAGGGGATGCGATTGGGAGGTGTCGCACATTGGTCCTTCGCAGATACTGAGTGTGTGAGGATGAACACGAAGATGTGTGACAGATGAGGCAATTGAAAGTGGACGTCTGAAGCTTAAGGAAAGCTAAGAATAAGGATTCAGGAGTGACTATGGGAGAGGTAACCACAGAGGAGGTTGCAGAAGAAAGGGACACAGTAGTGGGGGGGACGTTTTGAAACACGGGAATAAGATAAACGAGGTAGTCTCCTCGGAGGTGGAGCTGAGAAACTGGCCATGGCTTAGGAGAGACCTTCTGCCTCTTTGAGGTAAACGGATTTCCTGCTCATTTAAGTAGACTTGGCATATGGCTGAGAGTATGAAGGGTGAGCATAATGACAATTAAGGCAAGAGGGAGCGGTCGATTGCCTAAGACTGCTGTATTAGAATGGTCATCAGCACCATCAGAATGGGCATTCGGACTATGGATCTGCAATATTTTGCTGGATGGCCATAAATCACCAGCAATTTTCTACACTGTTGTGGTGTAGGGATCTCCCTTCCAACTTGTAACTGATTGTCCTGCTACATAAACTGAGGATTGGAGTTCAAGGCTGTCAAAGTTTAAACGAGCACTTTGCTAAGGTATCGTCTCCACCTCGGGCAGAAGATACTTAAGTGTCTACCTTGAGGATTGGGAGATCTTGGAGTTCAGCTGTTCAAGAATGTCTCATTGCCACATGTCTGTATTTTTGTTGGAACTATGGTTTGGGGCTCACGAATGATGGTTACCACACAAGAATTGGAAGGAATGATGTTTTCAATAGTGACAGGAGGAACAGTATCTATATGCAGGGCCAGATATAAGAGTACTTCCGGGCCCTAGGCTATTCTGATTGGCGGGGGCCCCTTTGAGTTTCACGGTGTAAGCGAGCGAACCCCTTCCAGCTTGGGGGGGGGGGTCTGTGTGAGCCTGTTTAAGGTCTACTTAAATACATTCTGGCTATTTAGATTAAATTTATAGGAAAGTACATCTAAGACAACCCAAACCATTCACCAACAGCCATTATAACTATCTTGTTAACATCATGCATTTATAAAGAAGAATAAACTCAATAGTATTTACTAGATTTAGCGCTATTAAAAGTAGTGACACATGTACCTATTATATTTCAGACATAACCAACTACGCACTATTATTCCTTTATTAAATCACTGACCATTATTGTTATAATTGCATCATGCATAAGAATATCAAATCATATAAACTCAAGAAAATAAGAATTGTTTATATTCACAGGCCTTCTTAAATAAAATCTTTTTCTGGATTTCATATTGGCAAAATCATCAACTTATATTCTGAAAATAAATTATTGACTGTTAGATCACTCAATGGTCAACAAGGCTAGTTACGCAATTTGTCTTGGCGCTTCATTGTTTGAACGGAAGCAGCATGTACTTTCACTCTTTTTCAAAACGAAAATGAACGTTCTCTTCACAGGTAGTAGGCTGGAAAGTGTTAGGTAAAGCTGATACACTATAGTCAACATTAGGGAAGGTTTCTGGGATACCTGCATTCTTTAAGATGTTTCTCAAAGCAGCTCCGAGGGCGCACATTTTTAGGTGAAGCTTGTAATCTGATTTAAACCCAGAAAAAAATTAACTATTTCTTCAACAAATGTGTCCCTGTGAACATCTGCTGAAAGTTGTAATTGCAACTTTTATGCAGCTTCTCTCAATTCTGCATTGGCATAGTAGTAATTTTGAACAGAAATAAACCACTTGTCATTTGAGAATTCTGGTAGATTTTTTTCTTTTCTCCAATTCTGTAATCAGTGAATCCAGGTATGAGACTTATGTAGCTGTCTTACATTTTCCTGCCTGTGGTAGCAACACAATTTCTTGTTATGGCTCTTCAAAAAATTGCGTTTCCTCTTCCTTGGAACCGCTGATGTGATCAGCCCGGTAACTGTAGTCTTTCACACCAGCAGTTTAGCTTTCTATTCAAACATTTCCAAAGCTTCATCCCTTTAAAATTTAGAGGGCAAAAACAAACATTTATCCATACACATCAAGGTTCTCTATCAACAACATTCAGTTAATTTTGTCACAGTTCAAGTCTAGATAACGTGGTATAATTACTACACAGAAAATTGGAGAGGTATCTCCCATACTCACCCATTAGCGGGGAAATACACAGCTGTTTGATGTAAACAAAGGCTGTTTGGTTGAGTGTTGCCATCTATAGTTAGGTTTATTTATTTTTATTTTATTTTATTTCATTATTTTTGTTTTGATTAATTTTTAAAATCAATTTTACTCTCCAAACACTTGAACTTTTTAGGTAGGGACCCCCTTTGTACTTGTACCATGTGTGCAGTCTTGGATGAGCCCCTGAACCCTTGGACCCCGGGGCCCCAAATGCGCGGGGCTCTAGGCAAATGCCTAGTTTGCCTATGCGGCAATCCGGCCCTGTCTATATGGGAAAGAAGAGAAAGATCATGAGCTTGGGTAGCATTCTGGACTGTGATGATACCCGTACCACTCTTAAGAGCATGAAAGGAAATATCTCTACCAACATGGCATAGGAGCACTTTGCCAATACTATGGTCGGAAAGATAGGCAGTAGAGGAAGTTGGTAAGGGTAACGTCTCCGCCTGCAGGCAGGAAGGACGTAAGTGTTACCTGATAATTGGGAGATCTTGGAGTTCCAGCTGTTCGAGAATGTCATTGCCACATGTCTGGAAATTCTGTTGGACTATGGTATGGGGGAGAATGACGGTACCACTACAAGAATTGAGGAAATGATGTTTTTTCGATAGTAATAGGAATAGTATTGATAAGTGTAAGAATAGAAAGATTATGAGCTTGGGTAGCATTCTGTACAGTGATGATGTGCATACCACTCTTAAGAGCATGAAAAGAAATATCTTTACCAACATGGCATAGGAGTGCCTTGCCAATACTGTGGTCGGAAAGATAGGCGGTAGAGGAAGTTGGTCGTAAAGTGAAGAATTTAGTCCATTGTGCAGTCTGAAACTGAGTGGAAAGGGAGTGCAGGATGTGTTGATCTTTTCTGAGAAGAACGAGAAGGTGGAGAAGTATCATCAGCAGGTAATTGCCATTTGTGTTTAGGCGTGGGACCAGAATTGGTCCGACGTGGAACGGGCTGGCAATTCAAAAATTGCCGCACCATAGAGGGAGAGACCAGAAGCATAGTCAAAGGAGAGCGGAGGTCAGATAAATCAAAGGAGTCAGTCGAGACCTCAGTCCCTGAAGCGGGTGAGGAAACAGCACCGGCAAGAGGTACAGAGGCACGAGGAGTGTCCGAAGAGTGGTCCAAAGATGAGGCACGGTCAGAACTGGGTGCGGTATCAAGAAGGGGCCTGGGGGTAGCAGGTTCATGGATTGGGTTCTCCATGGTTAGGTTCTTCTTTCTTTTTGTTTTTAAGGAAAAGAAGAAAGGAAAATAAAAAGGAAAAAAAGCAGTAAAAAAGGGGGGGACCGGGGAGGGATAGTTCCTAGGAGGAATGAAAGGGCCAGAAATCTCCCTCTGTGCCCAAGAGGAACTCAGCACCACAAGTAGCATAGATGCAGCATGGAACCCGTGCCATACCCTATCCTACCCATCATGCCAGTAAACCAGCAATCTGGGATAGCAACCTCACATCTGCCGAGCTACCTCGATGGACAAAAGAGAGGGCGGCCGGATATCTGCCACAAAGCATACCTCCTTTGGCCACCGCCCTGGAATCTGAAAGGTGGCTTCCAGAGATACACTCGTCGCCCAAAAGACACCAAAGCCACTCTCCAGGATACTGGAGAGGGATCGGGACATCCCCAGGTGATCCAGATTCCACGGCAAACTACACCACTGCCAAGAGCCTCAACAGAATGGGATGGACCCTGGTTACCCTTTCCCCTACCTAGGAACTAGCGTGCCTGTGGGAAAAAATCCCAAAGGCCAAAAAGAGGAAGGGCAAAAAGGATGGGTGGGGAGGGGGAGGAGGAAAGGGAAAAGGGGAGGATGGGTTTGGGAAGGGGGGATTGGGGGGTAATTAGGTTCGATCTGAGGAAGGAGACTGAAGGTCTAATTCCTCAGACCAAGAGCCTCTTCACCACGCCAAGGAGCCCCCCCTTGAAGAGGAAAATTTCAGGTAGATCCCCCTTGTTTCCTGTCTGAATGCTGAAACGTGCAGACATGGCATCAGGATAACTTGTTGAGAGATGGATGCTGTTGTGTAGGGTGAATGCAGTGAACACAAGCTTCATTCCTTCTTCCTTCCTCTCTCTGGGCAAACACACTTGCTGCGACCACCGCTTCCCACCAATGTGAACGATATGAAACTTGGTAGCTGGGAGTAATGATAAAGGCCCCGGAGGCTTCTTATTTTTATTTGCAAAGTCATGGTGGGTACACAGGCTTGTGCATTTGTGCCCATGGCCCGGGAGGGACATGCCCACGAGTGGAAAGAGGAGTAGGATTTGTTGTTGATTTCTAGGCCGCTGAAGTGAGAGCGAGTTGGGACCAGCGTCCACAGATCTGGGCGCCTAGAGAGGGCAAGCACCTGAGTGCACAAACAAAATATGACTAGGCTGCAGGACAGCACAAGGCTGTCTGTGCGCAGTGTCAGGCTGTCTAACTGGTTTTGTCGGAGCGGGGGGAAGTGAAAAATACATGACAGTAGATAAATCAGTTCTCACTAGGATTGATTTCATGAAGGCCCGGGTGGTAGAAATTATTGATCTGTAGACCTCATATGATTTTATATTATGCTTATAAACATGAGACGTAAGCATTATTTTGCAAAACACAAATCTCAGTACAATTACAGTTGTCTCTTTCCATCAGTGTAGTTTTGATTGTGGAGATATGGATTGTATTTGCCATGCATACTCAAATACAGTGGAGGCCCCAAGTTTCGTGATTAATACATTCCGCGGAGTTGCTGAAAGGCAAAATTCACGACTGCAAACCTTTTCCCCATAAGAAAATAATGGCACCCAAAAGTATTAACAAAAAAATATCTTTTTTAAAGATTAAATATAGATTTAATACAGGAAAGAGGGAAATTATTTACAGTAAAAGTAGGCCTTAGACAAGGATGTGTTGTGATAGTCACCGTGGTTGTTTTAATATATTAATAGATGGTGGTTGCCAGAGGAAGTAAATGTGAGGTCTTGGTCAAGAAGGGCGTGGAGTTAAAGATAAAGAATCACACATAAAGTGGGTTGTCTCAGTTGCTCTTGCTGATGACACTGTGACTCTTGGGGATTCTGAGAGGAAGTAGCATGAGATTGGTGGATGAATTTGGTAGGGTGTAGCCAAAGAAGAAAATTAAAATTGTGAATACAGGAAAGTGTAAGGTTATGTGGATAACAAAAAAGAATTAGGTGATGAAAGATTGGATATCAGAGTGGAGGGAGAGAGTATGGGGAGGTGATGTATTAGATATTTGGGAGTGGACGTGTCCAGTGGATGGGTCTATGAAAGATGAGGTGAATCATGAATTGATGAGGGGAAAAGGGTGTGAGTGGTATCTATTTAGGAGGCTTGGAGACAAAGAACTTTGTCATTTTGTGAGGAAACAAAGAGGGGAATGTATGAGAGTTATTGTTTTATACAATGCTCTTATATGGTGTGAAGCCATGGGTGATGGAATGTTTGGCACGAGGGAGAAGGCTGGGATGGCATGGAGATGTCATGGCTGAGGGGCACTGTGTGGTGTGGAATATAATGCAGAGGAATTCGTAGTTTGGAAGTTAGGAGTAGCGTGCGGGATTACCTCCAAAACGTTGTCCAGAGGGCTGAGGAAGGGTTGTGTGAGGTGGTTCGGAATTGTAGAGAGAATGAGCAAAACAGAGTGGACTGCAAGAGTGTATCAGTCTGTAGTGGAAGGAGGCGGGGTAGGGGTCGGCTAGTGAAAGGTTGGAGGGAGGGGGTAAAGGAGGTTTTTGGTGCGATGGGCTTGGGAAAATTCCAGCAGCATGTATGTGAACGTGTTGATAGGAGTGAATGGAGACAAATGCGTTTTTATTACTTGATGTGCTGTTGGAGTGTGAGCAAAGTAACATTTATGAAGGGGTTCAGGAGAACCGCGGGCCGGAATTGAGTCTCCCCTGGAGATGGGGGATAAAGTACAGTGGGTCCCTCGACCAGCGCATGGCCATCGAAATTAACGATAAAGCTAGACTAGCAGATAATTTTATCGCAAATAATTTTGCCTCGATTAGCTCTAATAAAACTCATATATGTAGACCAACACTATTCGTTTCCGTCTGTATTGCGTCCACTTCTGGCAGTGTTTACAGCCAGCCAGCCAACCGCGGTCGCTACCAAGCATACAATCAGAAACATTCATAATATCACAGACTTTTTAGTGATTGAAACCTGCAAAAAGATTAGTCTCCATGGGCCCCAGGCGAAAGCGTTGCTAGTGCAAACCTACGAGCAAAAAGGTGTGAGAATTACTATGATATGAGAAAGAGGATCTCTCTAAGTATGAAAGTTGGCCACAACCTGATGTGCATGTTCCGAGCCAGGCCATGCTGTACACAAAAACCCCAATCAAACCATCGCTACTATTTTGGCCAAGAAACGGCAATCAAGGAAGCTGTTACTTGCCAATGGTGCAATCTTATGTTTTCGAAACTGAGATCGAAGTGATTAGAGATGTTGAGAGGACTATTATTGGTATGGATACAACGAAAAAAACAGGTTGCAGGAGATACATCTCTCAAGCGTTCATATGTGAAAGGGCATAGGAAGTTGCTATGACGATTCTAATTAGAAAAATGCCAGCAACTAGTGGTGATGTGAGTGATTTAGGCGAGCAAAGGTTGTTTGAGTGATTTAAGAATCGTAACCTAGTGGCATACATAGTGTGATAAGGGCATGATGAGGCTGCCTCAGTTTGGACACAAATAAAGCAGCTGAAAATATGTGCAGGAATTCAAGGAGGTACATTAGGAACAGTGAAGGACTGAACCTGAACAGAATGGGTTTAATGGTGACATAGGACAATGTTGTGAAACACTTTAGGTATGTCATAAAGGAACGGGAGGGTACAGCCTCCTTATGGGCAGATATGTTGTGCGGCCAGAGCGTCAGTGACTCTTCAAGTCTGGTCCTAGTGGCATTAAAAGAAGAAGGGGGACGTTACCAAGAAAAAGGACTTTCGCCACCTCAAGTCTCTTTAATGGAAGGGGATTCCCCTTCTATACACACTAAGACCATCAAACACACTCCCTCTTCCCTCCATCAATCCATCATCCTGATCTTCAATAAATGGTAGTGGCCATGTAACATGTGCATGTCTTGCTTCAGTTTGCGTGTGTGTATTAAAATCTAATATTTCATGTGTTAATTTTTGTTTTCATACTTTTGTGGGGTCTTGCACGGATTAATTGATTTGCCCTTATTTCATTATGGGTGGAAAAATTATAGATCTTTGGGAATAATGATTATTTTGACTAACGATGAGCTCTCAGGAACGGAAATTAATAGGCGTTAGTCGGCGGTCCACTGTACAGTGCATGCACTCTGAATGGATGGGTGTTAATGTTGAATTTAAAATCTGTAGTGTAAAGCACCCTTCTTGGCAAGACAGTGATGGAGTGAAATGATGGTGAAAGTTATTCTTTTCAGGCCACCTGCCTTGTGGTGGGAATCGGGCCAGTGTGGATAAATAATAAAATAATACAGAAGAGCAATGGACCAAATGAAGTATAAAACATATAAAATGGTTAATGGAACATTTTCAACATCTCACACTTACCTTTTACCTGGAGAATCTTGTTGGTAGCATAGCCTGACAGGTAGGAGAGGGGAGAGGAGGAAGCGAGTTATTATGCTTTTAATATGATGCTAATATATCTCCCCTACGCTTAGTTTTCTATCACAATTCATCTAATAAGACAATATATTAAAGAATATTAATAACATAGAAATGTGATATTATACTCTACAATTGAATAAAATATGTCATAAACATATGTGGGTGGTAAGTGGTGGTGGTGTGTATGGGTTTTATAAGGGCCAGAGAGAAGCATAAAAATTAGTGTAGTGGAGGTGCTAGTTAAACGCCAACATCACTATCCACACTAATAAACAATGTATGTATGTATAAATTAAGAATATTTAACCTTACCTTGGAGGAGATGTTAGTTTTGATTAGTTGTATGGAGGAGATTCTGGCAGAGGTTTAGGGTGGTGGAAGATAAAAGGGGCCTGTGTATGATCAGTGCGCTCTATACACCTCCAATAACATTGGAGAGTTACGTTTCATTTTATTTTTCTATTACTTAAATGCTTAACTTATTTCTACACTGTTATTGCGCCACTGAAGTTTTTTGTTTATGGACCGCAATAACCTTTTTCATATCTGTGTCTTTAGTATTGTACATATATAGAATCACTAAATCACTGAAGGCACATTCTTTCCCTCTCTTTCCTATCCTCCCACTTTGGGTACTTTGGCTACGAAGTTTTTTCCTTGTATTCTATCACGTTTCTTTCCTTCATAACTAAAGGCCAAGCACCAGGAGCTTTCTTTTGGCCCATGGTGGCTTATTTAGCAGTTGCAAGCACAAAAAACATCAATTATTATGAAATGTATTGTATGAACCCATGGGGTGATGGTCACTCGCTGATAAACAATGGCACACGAGTGTGAAATGGTGTGGGAGACTGGCTTTGTGTGTGAACTGATGCTGGGATGCCACTTGCTTGGACGCATACCAGATGGTCACTGAATCACAAGGCCAATCATGAACCACAAGGCTATACTTTCCAAAAAATTTTGCAGAAAGTCGGATTTCACAAAAGTCGCAGCGCCAAAAGGCAGGGGTCCACTGTACTTGTTACTTTCCCTGACTATATTTTCCATCAAGTGCTTGTTGAAGAATGGTTCAAGGAATTCCAGTTCATTTGCACTGTCATCAAACTGATGGGATTGGGAACAAAATGGGATTTTGCTGCCAATCCCAGATATGCAGTTTGCTGGTGGATACTGGATAAGATAAGCTAGTTGTGGTTGATTAGTTTGATGGAGGAGATTCTGGCAGAGGTTTAGGGTGGTGGAAGATAAAAGGGCAGTGTATGATCAGTGGCTCTAACACCTCCAATAACATTGGAGAGTTACTTTCATGTTATTTTTCTATTACTTAAATGCTTAACTTACTTTCTACACTGTTAATGCTACACTTTATACTGAGTGGCGCAATAACCTTTATCAATATCTGCTGCTTTAGTATTGTACATATCATAGAATCACTAAATCACTGAAGGCACATTCTTCCCTCTCTTTCCATCCTCCACTTTGGTACTTGGCTACGAGTTTTTTCCTTGTATTCTATCACGTTTCTTTCCTTCATAACTAAAGGCCAGGCACCAGGAGCTTTCTTTTGGCCCATGGTGGTTATTTAGCAGTTGCAAGCACAAAAAACAATCAATTATTATGAAATGTATTGTATGAACCCATGGGGTGATGGTCACTCGCTGATAAACAATGGCACACCGAGTGTGAATGGTGTGGGAGACTGGCTTTGTGTGTGAACTGATGCTGGGATGCCACTTGCTTGGACGCATACCAGATGGTCACTGAATCACAAGGCCAATCATGAACCACAAGGCTATATTTTCCAAAAAAAATTTTTGCAAAAAGGGTCGGATTTCACAAAAGTCGCAGCCCCCAAAAAAGGCAGGGGTCCACTGTACTTGTTACTTTCCCCTGACTATATTTTCCATCAAGTGCTTGTGAAAAATGGTTAAAGGGAATTCCAGTTCATTTGCACTGTCATCAAACTGTGGGGATTGGGAACAAAAGTGGGATTTTGTGCCAATCCCAGATGCAGTTTGCTGGTGGATACGGATAAGATAAGCTAGTTGTGGTGTGGTGGGGGGGGTGGTTGACACTCCACTTTGCCCTGGATCTGATAGTCAGCCATGTGGGTCCCCGGCCCTGGCTGGTACGTCGCTGTGTGTCCATGGCATCACCATTACCACCACCTACTGATGCTGTGGTTTATCCATCCCAACTGTAGCCATATCATCCTCACTTTCCTGTCTATTCCAGGTTCAGGGCCATGGGATGTACTACAGGATGTACCCCGTCCCTTTGAATTGCTTTATGGTACACTACCCGAGCACATGTGGTGGAAAAACATACTGACGCTTCACTGGTGAATATGATTCATTACTAGCACTACTCAAAGGGGTCATCAAGAGAAATAAAATTAAAGCCCACATCACAATCACCTTTAAATCATGCCCAAGGTCGGGCCCATGTGAAAACATTAGTTTTCTTTGCAATACGGTAAAAGCTGAACGTGACTGAGACAAAACCAGCACCCAAGGTGGAAGGTTGGGGGTCATCAAGTTTTTTAGCACATTTCAATATCTTGTTCACTGCTTTGGGTCACAAATTGACCAAAACCATAGAATTCCTCTTCAGATCCATTTTCCATCAGTGCCAGAACTATCAGTTAGGAAGAGGAGAGCCCCAATTTGCCTTGGAGTGAGAGCTGCATTGCCCGGAGGCATGGTAAACAAAGCATATTTAGGTGGCATCCCACAATGCCATGTGGGTGCCCAGATTTTCTATATACTGTGCACACTGACCTCACAGACCCATTCTCATAGATGTATGCCTACCAGCCTTCTCGTGCTAAATCTGAGGCCGCTAGAATTTTGGCGGAGTTTTTATGGCACAGACCCTGAAAGGTTTTGGGTCGAGTACCCAGGTTCCACTGTATCTCTTGTATGTATTTTTATATGTGACACAGGGCTTTTTTGAGAAAACATTTCAGACATGCTGAACACTGGAATGGTTTATCTCCTGTATGTACTCGCATATGTATCCACAAGACGTGTTTTACAGTATAACATTTCGGACATTCTGAACACTGAAAGGTTTATCCCCCTGTATGTACTCGCATATGTGACACAAGATGGCATTTGTGAGTATAACATTTCGACATTCTGAACAGTGAAATGGTTTATCGCCTGTATGTATTCGCATATGTGTCACAAGATGGCCTTTTTCAGAAAAACACTTCTGACATTTGAACCTGAAATGGTTATCTCCCGTATGTTACCGCATATGTGATACAAGATGGCCTTTGAGAGTAAAACATTTCAGGCATTCTGAACACGAAAGGGGGTTTTCTCCGTTTATTCGCTATGTGACACAAGATAGCCTTTGTGAGAAAACATTTCGACATTCG
>NW_026494721.1:5000-15000 GCF_026875155.1 Cherax quadricarinatus
GACCTATGGTCAAAATCCCAGCCCTTTAACGGTACCTTTTTGAAGAGTAAGCCTGTTGACAACGTTGTCTTTATCTCCACTGTTATCGGGGGACAAGAATATATTAACATTAGTTGATTATCTTCTGATTTCCCTGAAGCCATACAATTAAAGACCATAACTACTACATAGGTGGCCGAACCCTTTGTCCATCTTCCCAGATGGCATCCCTAGAGAAATTTGTCCCTGACCGTGGGACACAATTCACATCTGACTTAATGCAACATCTCTACCAACTTCGGGGAGTGAAGCCTCTCTTCACCACACCCATCACCCATCTGTAATGGGGGGTTTGAGCGCCACATTCGATTCTCAAGTCCTTTTAAGTGAAATTGCCCCCTTTAAAACCTAAGGAGTGCATCGTTACCTACCCGTGCTTTGTTTGCCATAAGGAATCCCAGGACCTTGGGGTTTCAACTTTTGAACTTCTCTATGGTAACAGCCAGGCCCATTTTCATCCTTAAAAGACTTAATGGACTAATGAGGAATAGTGGCTGAGGTTCAGTTCATTTTACCAGTTTTCTTGACCTTAATCCAAATTTGAGAGACCACTGACATAGTTTCGATAAAACCTAAGCTTGTCATGGAGGGGTACAAACCTATTTGATTCCAAAAGTCAGAGGAAAGTTAAAGTGGGGGATGAATTCTTGTAACTTTGCCGATCAAGTCAAAAAATTATTAGAGCAGGGAAAATCCGAAAAAGTATTAAAAATTTGTGGAAAGTTAACTACCTTATAGAATGTCAAGGGAAACTAAGCTTTACATATACCATCCTTAAGAATATTACCAAGAATCGGTTAACTGCCTTAATAACTTTGACTTAGTTTTTCCACACTAACTGAATACACAACTGAAGAATGTAAGGGTGCGTAATTGACACCTCTAACTTAGATTAGATGAAGAACTACATGACCTTGTGACTTTTGACCACTCCGGCGCAACAAACTTTAATATTAATAAACTTGGATGACCATAAGAGACATGAACAAACTTAAATTTGGGAGTAACTTTCAACGTCTTTACTGATATTCAGGTGTTACCCCACGAAAGTCCATAAGATTGACTTACTGACGAAAATTTTCCTAGCAAACGAAAAATAACCATTCCAGTTACCATAGGAGCATTTGACCGAGAGGTAGACAAATTATTAAAACTAAAGATCATTGAACCTTCATTATCTCATATTGTTCACCAGTAGTCATGGTTAAGAAGAAGGATAATTCAATATAGACTTGCTATTGACTTCAGAGGCCTTAATGCTGTAACTGGGTGGATGCTGAGCCTATGCCCTTAATAGATAGCGATCTACACAAATTTTATGACGCTTCCTTCTTTTCAGAGATTGATATTGCGCATGCATATCATCAAGTAAAGTTAGATCCTTCTTCTAAGCAGTACACCGCTTTTCCTACACACCAAGGACTGATGCAATATAGAACTATGCCCTTCGTTTTGGTAACTGCCTGTGCTACCTACTGAGACTCATGAGAAAGGTTTTGGGTAATATGCCAAATGTTTCAGTTTTTTTTGATAACATTTACGAAAAGACATCCACGGGGACGAACATATCCAAACATTAAACATCAGTTTTGCGTAGGTTAGCTCACATGGCCTCTCTGCCAAGCCGAAGAAATGTTTCCTTGGGTATAACAAGATTAGTATATCTGGACTGATACTTTCTAATAACTCTCTGCAGCCTCTCCCCAGTAAGATCAAAGCTTTTTTAGAATTTAAATTCCCCAAAACCTAGAAGCTCATGCTAGCTTTCTTGGTTCTGTAAATTTTATGCACGGTTTTATCCGCGAACCTTACTGATTTTACAGGCATTTTATCCGACTTCCTTAAAAAGTCTTTGAAGGAACCTCTTGAACTTTCCGACGTAGCTCGGAAAAGTTTAATGAGATTAAAAGTATCTTTTCAAAAGACCCTATACTTAAGATTCCAGACATTAATAAAACATTTTGTTTAAGAACTGATGCCTCCAATACTGGCTTGGGTGCGATCAACTACAATACCATAAAGGTACAACCCTTCCCTGTAATGCTTCCTAAGCCGGAAACTCCTTCCCGCAGAAACGAATACTCCACCATAGAAAAGGATTTTTTGGCCCTTGTGTGGGCTATCTCCCCAAAATTAAATTTTATTTGCTGGAAAAGAATTCATTTAGAAACGAACCACAAAACCTTTGATATATCTAGAAACTTTTAAGGGAACCAACAGTCGCTTCTAGAGGTGGACATTGGCACTCCAGGCTTTTAAGTTTCATATTGTGTATATCAATGGTTCATCCAACTATTTCTCTGACTGGTTAAGTCGAGACAGTCAGTAGAAGATTTCTTGCCTTACGCTACTTCCACATGTTAAAAGCTTTTTTCCTCGCCTAAATTTTTCTATCCCCTTGACTATAAGTCTTGGTATGGGGGAGTGTGAGGGAAAACTTCAATAGATAGGAGTAGAGAGGGAGTATATAGTAACAATAGTTTCATTGCCGGCTACTTGTTAAGGTAGGGTAAGTCAAGCTCCCGCCTTTTTGCCCCCACCCCGAAAGTGATAGTTTGACTGCCAGCTGCTTGTTAAGGTAGGGTCAGTCTAGCTCCCGCTATCCCTTCCCCTCCATCTTCCCCCACCCCCCGAAAGGTGACGTGTGGGGCTCCGGTCCAAACAGTAATCACTAGACTCACAGCTCCCAGCACTACTGTAAGTACATGCCTGCCTTGTATTCTAGTGGATGTATTGGTTGAAAGCTTCACTTTTGACCAATAATAAACTTAGTCCTTTCAGTCTTGCTCTAGGTTGACTGTTGTAATAATCACCACATCTTTTAGGTATTGTACTTGTCATAGAGAGTGATTTCTTAAGCAGTGGGTAACCTGTCTATCTTTCTAACTTGGATGACAGAGAGGGTCACCTGCCAATCAACGAGCAGAACTGATGGAGATGGACAAACGTCCTGAGACTTCCCCCTTTTTGGATTTAATTACCTGTGTACCTGTAGAAATTGCAGGACGTAACCCCTCACATTGCAGTGGTAAAGAACCTGCTTTCCTGTCATCGGGATATAATACTCAAGGCTATACTGTGAAGAACGAACCGGTGGGTTGTAACCAACACCTGCGACACCCCCTCGGCACGACATATAAAATAAAAATATATATATATATATATATATATATAAAATATATAATATATATATATATATATTTATATAAATATATAATAATATATATATATATATATATAATATATATATATATAATATAAAATATATATATTTAAAATATATATATATGTCGTGCCGAATAGGCAGAACTTGCGATGTTGGCTTAAAGGGCGATCCAACCTGAAGGGCGACTGGATCCACTATATGCAGTTTTTACCAAGGCACTTAACAGGTGATCCAACCTGAAGGTGACTGGATCCACTATATACAGTAGTTACTGAGGCACTTAAAAGGCGATCCAACCTGAAGTGTGACTGGATCCACTAATACAGTAGTTACTGAGGCACTTAAAAGGCGATCCAACCTTTAAGTGTGACTGGATCCACTATATACAGTAGTTACTGAGGCACTTAACAGGCGATCCAACCTGAAGGTGACTGGATCCACTATATACAGTAGTTACTGAGGCACTTAAAAGGCGATCCAACCTGAAGTGTGACTGGATCCACTATATACAGTAGTTACTGAGGCACTTAACAGGCGATCCAACCCGTAGGGTGACTGGATCCACTATATACAGTAGTTACCGAGGCACTTAAAAGGGAATCCAACCTGTAGGGTGACTGGATCCACTATATACAGTAGTTACCGAGGCACTTAAAAGGGAATCCAACCTGTAGGGTGACTGGATCCACTATATACAGTAGTTACTGAGGCACTCAAAAGGCGATCCAACTTGAAGGGTGACTGGATCCACTATATACAGTAGTTACTGAGGCCCTTAAAAGGGGATCCAACCTGTAGGTGACTGGGTCCACTATATACAGTAGTTACTGAGGCCTCAAAAGGCGATCCAACTTGAAGGGTGACTGGATCCACTATATACAGTAGTTACTGAGGCCCTTAAAAGGGAATCCAACCTGTAGGGTGACTGGATCCACTATATACAGTAGTTACTGAGGCACTCAAAAGGCGATCCAACTTGAAGGGCGACTGGATCCACTATATACAGTAGTTACTGAGGCCCTTAAAAGGGAATCCAACCTGTAGGGTGACTGGATCCACTGTATACAGTAGTTACTGAGGCACTCAAAAGGCGATCCAACTTGAAGGGTGACTGGATCCACTATATACAGTAGTTACTGAGGCCCTTAAAAGGGAATCCAACCTGTAGGGTGACTGGATCCACTGTATACAGTAATTACTGAGGCACTTAACAGACGATCAAGTCTGAAGTGTGACTGGATCCACTATATACAGTAATTACCGAGGCACTTAACAGCGATCCAGTCTGAACTGTGGCTGGATCCACTGTATACAGTAATTACCGAGGCACTTAACAGCGATCCAGTCTGAACTGTGGCTGGATCCACTATATACAGTAGTTAATGAGGCACTTAAAAGGCGATCCAACCTGAATGGTGACTGGATCCACTATTTACAGTAGTTATTGAGACACTTAAAAGGCGATCCATCCTGAAGTTTGACTGGATCCACTATATGCAGTAATTACCTAGGCACTTTACAGGCGATCCAACCTGAACTGTCTGGATCCACTATATACAGTAGTTAGTGATGCACTTAACAGGTGATCCAGTCTGAAGGGTGACTGGATCCAGTATATACAGTAGTTAGTGATGCACTTAACAGGTGATCCAGTCTGAAGGGTGACTGGATCCGCTAGATTTGACATTCTTGACATGCTGTCCAACATGAGTGTAAGCAAAACACAAAACACTCTCAGGTTCTATCATATTAAATAATTCAATGTTTAAATGCTTTCTCTTTCTGAATTCCCCAAAAATTGAGTAAAAAACAAACAATTTCTTAGTGTAAATGTGTAACTGTTGAAGGAATTTGAAAAATTAGTAACTAATTGTAGAAGATAAAGACAAAAAACAGTAACTGGAAACTTCCTTCAAAAGACATTTCGCCTGTAAGAAAAAAACCTACGACGAGTCAGTTCTTAAAAACTTGGTGGAAGAGCAAATTGTTATTTGAGTAAATTTTGCAGTTACTGTTTTTAAATCTTTATCATTATTTGTTAATTTTATAATACAACAAAAATAAAAGTCCCCTCGTCCAACAATTAACAGTAGTGATTTTTCTAATGGTAGGAATACCGATGATTTGTTATGTAAACAGATACAGGCCCCTGATTAGATATTTATTGCTGCCACGTTTCGCTCAACAAGACCTTTCTAAGGTAATATAAACAACATATGGGCCCATAAGGCATGAAAACAGAAGGTGAAATTCCCCTGATGGCGGGGCATGCTGAAGGTCAGGCGTTGAATAACCCACTACGGGTTTAGCTCGTTTCTCATGACTGTGGCGGTAATAATAGTTCATGAATGTAGTGGTGGTAGTAGTAGTAGTAGTAGTGGCAGTAGTAGTAGTAGTAAGAGTGGTGGTACCACTGCTTCGCAGAATGCTACGTTATTTACACTTACAGCCACGCACTCAATATGCTCTCTTCGTTTACTGGTGAGGGACTCTTTTCGAGTCGAAATTAGCTAACACTGAGCCCCTCAGACGCCGTAAAATCTGGTTAACACTGAGCCCCTCAGACGCCGTAAAATCTGGTTAACACTGAGCCCCTCAGACGCTAACACTGAGCCCCTCAGACGCTAACACTGAGCCCCTCAGACGCCGTAAAACCCTACTGGTTTTAACTATTCTCCTAAATATTCGGTAATAATAATAATAATGCCAATAAAAATATTAAAAATAGCAATGACAATTATACTACTACTACTACTAGTACTTAATAATAATAATAATAATAATAATAATAATAATAATAATAATAATAATAATAATAATAATAATAATAATAATATTAATAATAATGTTAACATAAATAAAGTTAATAAAAATTCACAACAATAATAGTAGACTGCCAGGGAATACAAGACTAAAAACAAAAATTCGGCTGATTGGTCTAATCTAGAGCCTGGTTAAGGTTGATCTTTCTGGAGACGTTCCTGGGGATTTATGGATACAATCTCTCATTCTTGATTCTGGTGGTAAGTACACCTTCAACATAACAAAACTGAAGCAAGTGCTTTGGAAAGTTACATAAACAGTGGAAGCAAAAAGTACTTATGATTCTTGGACCTGTAGACCAATAGCAAAGTTTATTTACTTCTGGGAAATTAGAAGAAAAACACCTAACTAGACTTAATTCTCTGAATTATTCTAATCTTCACACTACCAAATTATCTGTATGATGTTCACACCACTCATTGCAATCAAACACGACATCTTCACTGCCTCCAGCATTTTCCTGGCTGCACCATATAAAACCCATGTCTCACACCCATCACCCATTACTGTCAACATTGGCCTAACTGACAGTAGTGGAAGCACACTGGTCCCTATTTAAGCAAACTCTCTGCTTTCTATTAGTCAGCCATACCTCGATCCACGTTAGAAAATTTCTTCTTATACCTTTGTATTATGGTCCAGGAACAAAAAGGCCTGTTATCCTGGGCGTAAAGGGGAGCAAGGAGCAGAACAAACACAGCTTGAATGACTTTAAATTACATTTTCCTTCACCTAGTGCCTTTATAAGCATTTATAAGTATATACACTATATATAGTTGGAAATACATATTTACAACAGGGTAAACCAAGAGGCAAGGAAACAGCCTGGAGACATAATGGGCTGTATCACGTCACCTTCACAATTGCCAGATCCGCAATATGACTGGCTGAACCTAGGAATTGATCTGACGATGGGGCCCCGGTCGTCTAACTCTTAGTTACCTGATTCACCCTATATGAGTGTGTTCACATGCTCTGAATAAAGGGTACATACTCTTTAAATGCAACACCCCCACCCCGAGAAGGCTCAGGAGTAGGCCCACACCTCCAATTGGTAAACGTGCCACCATAGCACAGAATAATGGGACCGGCTTTCCTCTCAATCATCCAACTGTTAGACAGAGCTCGACTTCATTCGCGACATAAAGCCAAACTCTAAACTCAGAGCGAGACAGCAGACAGTAGGGCTAATGTAGGTCCAAGATACCTGCGGACGGTAGCAGCATATCCCCTCTCTAACCCCCCCACACAACCTTAAATATTCATTATATACAAAAGAGAAAAAAAGAGCTATAACGTTTACCAAAAGTCCCTAACACATCCTAACCTAATACATATAAGTTCTAGACAATGCATCAGCCAGCATATTTTCTTTGCCAGTGATATGCTGAATTTTAATATTATAGGGTTGTAGCCTAATTGACCACCTTATCATTCTTGCATTGTGATTTTTCATATTCTGAAGATAAATTAGAGGGTTGTGGTCAGAGTAAATCGTGACCACCTGCGAAGTCTGGCCCACATACCCATAAAAATGTTCCAAGGCCAGTACCAAGGCGAGAGCTTGTTTTTCAATTGTAGAGTAGGCCCTCTGGTGGGGCAGGAACTTAGCCGAATAGTAAGCCACACAGACTGCAGAAGTACTGCCCTCACCCCAGACTCACAGGCATCTACCTGTAAGGTTTGGAGAAATCAGGAGACAGGAGAATAGGAGCAGTACAAAGGGTTAGTTAGGCTTTATTGAAGGCCGTTTGACATTCTGATGTCCCTTAAAGGGACTTTGGGACTGGTAAATGAGGTAAGAGGGGCTACAATATCTGAGAAAAATTTACAGAATTTTATATAGAATCCTACCATACCTAGGAAACGTTGGAGGGATTTCCTATCATGAGGTACTGGATAATTTTTAATGGCAAGAATTTTAGCAAATTTAGGGTCTACTTTGCCATTACCTATTTCATGGCTCAAAAAAATAACAGTAGCCTGGCCAAAGGAGATTTAGATAAATTAACAGTTAAGTGGAAACTCTGGAAAGTCTCAAAGAGAACCTTAAGTCTACACATGTGTTGGTCCCAAGTGTCCAACACAACAACAATGTCATCTAGATAAGCTGCCATGCCTTCAAGTCCTTTAATAGCTTGATGGATAAGTTTCTGAAATGAAGCGGGTGAGTTTTTCATGCCAAAGGGTGTAACTGTATATTGATAATGGCCTCCTGGAATTACGAAGGCAGAGATTTCCTTTGCCTTACCTATCAAAGGTACCTGATAGTAACCTTTAAGGAGGTCCAACTTGGACACAAAAGTAGCCTTACTCACAAAGTCGATTACGTCATCCAGACGTGGCAGAGGTGGTAAGCATACTAGACAATTGTGACCTCATTTCTCTTACGGTAGTGAATTTACAATTGTAATCTCCATCACAATTTTTAACAAGGTGCACAAAAAGTAATTTATATTAGAATGTATCATAATCATATAATGACAATAATTGACTGAAAAAAATGTAATATGGATTAAGGGCAATATAAAAATAATCCATAATGGAAAGTGAATTATTCAGATACAGCTTGAGACTGAACCACGAGAATTGGACAACCAAACACTGAGAATAATACACGAGAATTGGAGTGCCAAATATTCAGAATAATACACAAAATCTTTTTTAGTAAGAGAACATAGGAAGGATCAGGTACTGGTTTAGCTTCAGACACACAGCAGAATAGTTACATAATTTAAATTAATATGTTTGGTATCTTTCAAAAAATAGGAGTACCTTAAAATTACAGCATATTGCTCACAGTAATGATGAAAAAAGTTGAGCTTCAGAAAACACTTAACACTGTGAAGATATTTTTGAATATAGAGCTTACCTAGAGAAAACCTGGAGGGTCTTTTGGGGAGTCAATGCCCCTCTGCCCGGTCCATGACCAGGCCTCGTGGTGAATTAGGGGCTGATCAACCAGGCTGCTACTGCTAGCCACGTCGAAACCGTCACACAACCACAGCCCGGTTGTTCGGGAATTGATTTTAGGTGTCTGTCCGACTCCTTCTTGAAGACAACCAGGGGTATATTGACACACTCCTTTATGTGTACTGGAAGGCAGTTTAATGGTCTTGGGCCCCTGACACATATTGTGTTGTTTCTTAGCATTCTCGTTGCACCGCTGCTTTTCATTGGAGGGATGTTACACTGCTTGCTTTCGTGGGGAGTGATTTATGTGTGTAGAATTGGGACTAGTCCCTCTAAGATTTTCCAAGTGTATATTATCGTGTATTTTTCTCTCCTGCGTTCCAAGGATTACTGATCAAAGGACTTGAAACGTTTTCAGTAATTTAGGCGCATTATTGTGATTATCCATGCAGTAAGAGTTCTCTGCAAATTCTTCAGGTCTACAGTTTTGACTGCCTTGAAAAGGGCCATTAGTGCACAGCAGTATTCCAGCCTAAAGAGAAAGAACGATTTGAAGAGAATCATCATGGGCTTCACATCCCCAGTTTTGAAGGTTCTCATTATCTATCCTATCATTTTCCTAGCAGACGTGGTGGGGATATTGTTTTTATCTTTGAAAGTGAGGTTCTCTGACATTACCACTCCCAGGACCTTCACATTAGTCTTTCGCTTTATTGTGTGGATGGAGTTTGTTTTATACTCTAATCCTGTTTATAATTTCGTACAGTTTTCCTTAGAGGAGTGATTGTAATTCGTCTTCACTGAACTTCATATTTCTTCTGAGGCGCATTTAAAGACTTGGTTAATGTTCGGTTGAAGATCAGCACTGTCCTCAATGGTTGACACTGTCATCCAAATCCTGGTATCATCAGCAAAGGAGGACATGGTGCTGTGGTTACATATATATGTCAGATATGAAGATGAGGAAAATGTTGGGAGCGAATTCTGTACATTGTAGAACAGAACTTTTCACTGTAATTCGCCTCTGACTTTACTCTGTTTACTCTTTTTATTCTATTT
>NW_026494732.1:0-20714 GCF_026875155.1 Cherax quadricarinatus
CAAATGTCGGTTCTCTGAACCTTTCATCTACAGAGGGTTTCCCTTTTAAAATTTTTCTCGCTGCTTATATTTTATTTACACAATACATGTACAAGGTATACAGACCATAGCTGACATCAGTGACATACTACTGTATAGAAAGCCTCTTGTTATGCTGAGCATTTCGGGCAAATTGGGTCAGTTCTGTCCCAAGATGCGACCCACACCAGTCCACTAACACCCAAGTAACCCAATTTTAAACTGATGGGGAACAGCGGACAGGACAGCAGGTGTCTATGGAAACACGTCCTAAATGTTTTCCAGCAGTACTAGAGGAGATTCGAACTCCGGACCTTAATGTATGAGCTGAGTGCGCTAGCCGATTGAGCTACAGGACACCTCGAAGTCGTTGGACTAAAAATTCCCTGTCGAAGAAATGCAGTCAGTCTGCTAAGAATTACATGAATTGCGGTTGCTGACGACCCAGATATGTACCTCTGTAGGACAAAACCCCGTCTCCCTGTACCTCAGTGCACCAGATATGTACCTCTGTAGGACATAACTCCGGCTCCCTGCACCTCAGTGCACCAGATATAAAGAGTGCACAGTGGAGAATAAGTTTCTAATGCAGTTAAATATTTGCGTGGAAGATTTTAAGCAAATTAGTTAAGGCATATTAATGAAGAAACCTCAATTTCTTCAATAATAATTACAAATTAGGACATACACAGCGATATTCCTGAAATAATAGATTACGTAGAACAGGATGATAATAAACTATGTACGATTGCGGTAACAAGTGACATGGTCCTCAGACAAATAGAGAAACTAAAGCCTAACAAATCCCCAGGTCCTGAGGAACTGTTTGCAAGGGTGTTAAAGGAATGTAAAGAGGAACTTAGCATACCTTTGGCTAATCTTTTTAACATATCACTACAAACTGGCATAGTGCCTGATAAGTGGAAAATTGCAAATGTAATACCTATTTACAAGGCAGGTGACAGGTCCTTGGCTTCGAACTATAGACCAATAAGCCTTACTTCCATAGTGGGAAAATTTATGGAATCAATAATTGCCGAAGCAATTCGTAGCCATCTTGACAGGCACAGATTGATTAATGATTCTCAACACGGTTTTACAAAGGGACGTTCCTGTCTTACGAATTTACTAACTTTTTTCACTAAGGTGTCTGAGGAGGTAGATCATGGTAATGAATATGATATTGTGTATATGGACTTCAGTAAGGCTTTCGATAGAGTTCCACACCAGAGGCTAATGAGGAAACTTAGGGCACACGGAATAGGAGGAGAATTTTTTTCCTGGGAAGACGCATGGCTGACAAACAGACAGCAGAGAGTTTGCATAAATGGGGAGAAATCAGAATGGGGGCACGTCACAAGCGGTGTTCCTCAGGGGTCAGTGTTGGCCCGTTGTTGTTCACAATTTACATAAACGACATAGATGAGGGAATAAATAGCGACATAAGCAAATTTGCTGATGACACCAAAATAGGCTGTCCAATTCATTCTAATGAGGACATTAGAGCACTCCAGGAGAATTTGAATAGACTGACGCAATGGTCGGAGAAGTGGCAGATGCAGTTTAATATTGACAAATGCAAAGTTCTAAATGTTGGACAGTTAAATAACCATGACACATATAAACTAAATAATGTAGATCTTAATACTACCGATTGCGAAAAGGATTTAGGAGTTCTGGTTAGCAGTAACCTAAAACCAAGACAACAGTGCATCAGTGTTCGCAATAAAGCTAACAGAATTCTTTGCTTCATATCTAGAAGTATAAATAATAGAAATCCTCAGGTTGTTCTTCAACTCTATACATCCTTGGTTAGGCCTCATTTAGATTATGCTGCTCAGTTCTGGTCACCGTATTACCGAATGGATATAAATGCTATGGAAAACGTACAAAGGAGGATGACAAAGATGATCCCATGTATCAGAAATCTTCCCTATGAGGATAGACTGAGGGCCCTGAATCTGCACTCTCTCGAAAGGCATAGAATTAGGGGGGATATGATCGAGGTGTATAAATGGAAAACAGGAATAAATAAAGGGGATGTAAATAGTGTGCTGAAAATTTCCTCCCAAGACAGGACTCGCAGCAATGGTTTCAAGTTGGAAAAATTCAGATTCAGGAAGGATATAGGAAAGCAATGGTTTGGTAATAGAGTTGTGGATGAGTGGAACAAACTCCCGAGTACAGTTATTCAGGCTAAAACGTTGTGTAGTTTTAAAAATAGGTTAGATAAAAGCATGAGTGGGTGTGGGTGGACCTGACTAGCTTGTGCTACTGGGTCTGGTACAGTGCTCCATCCTTGAGTGGGGATGACCAGACTGGGTGTGTCATTGGGATAATTCGGGGGGTGGGTCATTGTTCTAATCCGGAGGGGGAACATGGACCTGCTCCGCATGGGTCAGTAGGCCTGTTGCAGTGTTCCTTCTTTCTTATGTTCTTATGTTAAAACGAATTAAAAAAAAAATCCTTTAAATATTACCAACGTTGAAGCGAAATCGAAAGCAAAATCTTATCTCCGAGAGACAAATGTCCTAAAATGCAACAGGACATTATGTCCGTAGCTGTTCAAAATTTGCATTAAGAAAGTTGTCACTATTTAATCGTTGAAGTCAGTCTGGCGAGCCAGTGCCAATTTATTGCATAAGAACGAAGGAACACTGCAGAAGGCCTACTGGTCCATGTGAGGCAGGTCCAAGTCTCCTACCGGCTTAAGCCAATGCACCCAACCTAGTCAGCTCAGGTCACATTGACTTAAGGGAGGAACACGGCAACCGACCTGGTAGCACAAGCTATCAGGTCCATCTCACACCCACCCACATCCACTCATATATTTATCCAACCTATTTTTAAAGCTACACAACGTTCTGGCCTCTATAACTGTACTCGGGAGTTTGTTCCACTCATCCACAACTCTATTGCCAAACCAGTACTTTCCTATATCCTTCCTGAATCTGAATTTTTCCAACTTAAAATCATTGCTGCGAGTCCTATCTAGGCTAGATATTTTCAGCACACTATTTACATCCCCTTTATTTATTCCTGTCTTCCATTTATACACCTCAATCATATCCCCCCTAATTCTACGTCTTTCTAGAGAGTGCAGTTTCAGGGCCCTTAGTCTATCCTCATAGGGAAGGTTTCTGATGGTATAAACCTTGGTAATAAATACCGACAAGTTGGTTTAGAAAGACACGTAAGCAAACACTATAACATATTTATTAGGAAACGTTTCGGTCCTGGAACCTTGATCAAGGTTCCAGGACCGAAACGTTTTCTAATAAATATGTTATAGTATTTGCTTACGTGTCTTTCTAAACCAAGGTTTCTGATACATGGGATCAACTTTGTCATCCTCCTTTGTACATTTTCCAGAGAATTTATATCCATTCTGTAATACGGTGACCAAAACTGTGCAGCATAATCTAAATGAGGCCTAACCAAGGATATATAGAGTTGAAGAACAACCTGAGGACTCCTATTATTTATGCTTCTTGATATGAACCCAAGGATTCAATTAGCTTTATTGCGAACACTTATGCACTGTTGTCTTGGTTTCAGATTACTGCTAACCAGAACTCCTAAATCTTTTTCGCAATCCGAATATTAAGATCTACATTATTTAGTTTATATGTGCATGGTTATTGTCCTGTCCAACATTTAGAATTTTGCTTTTTGTCTATATTAAACTGCATCTGCCACTTCTCCGACCACTGCATCAATCTATTCAAATCTTCTTGGAGTGCTCGAATGTCCTCGTCAGAATGAATCGACGGCCTATTTTCTGTCATCGGCAAAACTTGCCGATGTCGCTCTTTATGCCATCATCTATGTCGTTTATGTAGATGTGAACAGCAGGGGGCCCAAACACCGACCCTTGTGGAACACCGCTCGGGGACGCTTCCCCACTTTGATTTCTCCCATTTATGCAAACTCTCTGCTCCCTATTTGTCAACCATCCCTCTATCCAGGAAAAAATTTCTCCTCCTATTCCATTTGCTTTAATTTTTCTCAATAGTCTCTGATGTGGGGACCCTGCAAAAGCCTTACTGAAGTCCAATACACAATATCATATTCATTACCATGATTACCTCCTCAAATACCTTAGTGAAAAAGTTAATTTAAAATTTGTAAGGCGGAACGCCCCTTTGTAAAACCCTGCTGAGATTCGTTGATTAATTTATGCTTTTCAATGTGGCTACGAAATGCCTCGGCAATTATTGATTCCATAAATTTTTCCACTATGGAGGTTAGGCTTATTGGTCTATAATTCGAAGCTAAGGACCTGTCCACCTGTTTTGAAATAGGGATCACATTTGCCATTTTCCCCTTATCTGGCACCATGCCAGTTTGTAGTGATATGTTGAAAAGATTAGCCAAAGGTTGCTAAGCTCCTCTTTACATTCCTTTAGAACCCTTGCATCAGTTCATCAGGGCCTGGGGATTGTTAGGTTTTAATTTATCTATTTGCCTAAGGACCATGTCACTTGTGACTCAAACCCGTGCACAGTTTATTATCGTCCTGTTCTATCAAATTTATCATTACTGGAATATCGCTGGAAATCCTCCTGTGTAAAACTGAAGGAAGTATGTGTTAAAAATTCTACACTTTTCCCTTATCACTGTCAGTGAAGCTGCCCCGAGGAACTTTTGAGTGGGACTATCTTGTCCCTGATCTTACTTCTGTATACCTGAAAGAATCCTTTGGGTTAGTCTTCGATTCTCTTGCAACTTTAACCTCATAATCTTTTTTTGTTTTTCTAATTCCCTTTTTTATTTCTCTCTTTAACTAATATATCGATTTCTTAAATTGCCCTCTCCTCTTTTGATTTGCCTATATATGCCTCTCTTTTGACCAATCAGATATTTAATCTATTGTTCTTCCATTTAGGATAATTTTGGTTTTGATCTGTTTTCCCTTTTTGGGAAAACATAATTTTGACTGAGCAGCTAGAACTATGCCCTGGAAAGCATCATATCGGAAAACCATCACCACCTACCTGACCCTTAGTCAGGTCATTCCAGTTCACCCACCTAAGTATTTTTCAGTCCTATGAATCAGCCAAGCGAAAGTCAGGGGACGGAGACTTGATTGCCATTATTAGGGGAATTCCATGATATATTAAACTGAGTGATTTGTGATCACTTTCCCCAAGCTCATCATTAACCTCAAGATTATTAATTAGTGTTTCCCTACTGGGAGAAACCAAGTCCCAAAGGGGGTTATTTCCCTAGTTGGCTCGTCACAAACCCTGTTTTAAAAAACAATCCTGGATCGTTTTCAAGAAAAGTCACCTGACTCTAAATTTCCTGTAAAAATTGCTCCAGCCCAATCTGTCATAGTTGAAATCCCCTTTAGCAAAAAACATTTTCGTATTTAGACCCTTTAACGTATTTCGCCCCCAAAGAATTTATTTTGCACTCCCTATCAAAAATTTGGGGGCCCTGAAAAATAAACCCCCCAAAATTATTTTTTCCCTGGGGCCCTCGAGAAGCTTGAAAACCAAAACCCAATTCAGGGGAAAAAACCCTCAAAATTTTAATTTATCTTGCCCAAACCCACAACAATTTAAATTGCCCCTGACTACATCGCTCTCCACCCCCTTTTCCTGTTGCCCCCCGGGCAGGGGTGGAATAATTTATTCCCCTTTATTTACATTCAAGGGCATCTAAAACCACGTTTAAGAGTGAAATTGCGGGACCAAAAAGAATGTATAGAGAACTTTCAGGGCCGCACTAAGTACGAAAAAGCACCTAAATTACGGGAACTTTTTTAAGGGGTCACTTGTTTTTTCTTTTCCTTGGAACGCAGCGGGGAAAGATAGATGATAATAAAACCCCTTGGGGAAACTCCTAAAGGGATTAGTACAAAGCTTGCAAAACCGAAAAATCACCCCCTGTGAAACCAAAAACTGGGGCGGGAAAAGATAAAAAATTTTCCCCCAAAAAAATTTGGAAAAGCGGGGGCGCTACGAGTAAACCGAGAACAACAAAAATAATGCAGGGGTCAAAGCGGGTTCCAGTTTCCCTCCCAGCAACATAAGGATGTTTCCAATAGCCCCCTGGTGTCTTCAAGAAGGCTGGACAGCACCAAAAGCCCAGTAACCTGAAAACCCGGGGCTGGGGTTCGTACTGGGTTTACCTGCGGCCAGCAAAAAACACCCATTTTAAATCAGAAAACCAGAAAAGCCCTTTTGGCCTGGCCCTCAGAACGGGCAGCGGGGGCGTTGCCCCCCAAACCCCCCCAGGAAATTTTCCCAGGTAAGCAGAGAGTAAGTTATTAAGGCAGGCAAATAAGTATGGAAGTATAATAAAAAAAGTCCCAAGATTTTTTTCAAGTACTTAAGCAAGCAAGCAAAAAATACAAGTAACAATGTAAATAATAAAATTTGGAAAACAAATAAACGAGTAAATAAACAGGGAAGAAGGTGATTAACTAAGATGAGTAAGAAAGGTGAGAAAATAAGGGAAATTTAAATATTTAAATAAGGGAAAAAGTAATTTTTCTTTTAGTGAATATGTAAAAAGAAAATTTGTAAAGGTCACAAAAAAAGTAAATTTTCCCAAATTGGGGTTTTGATAACTCAAGGTCAAAGATTATGGTTTATTTCAGATTTTGAAGAAACACGTCCAGGTTTTTTTTTTTTCCACAGAAACCAAAAATTTTTCTAGATTAATTTCGATCCCCTGTGCGATCCGAAAAAGGTATCTTAAGTTAATAACAAAAAAGGCACAATACCGTACTGGAAAAGATAACAAAAACCCCACATAAAAGAGAAAAGCTTCGGGCGACTTTTTGATTTCCCACTTTGGGCCATTGACAAAGTCACACTCTTTGTCAATGGTCCAAGTCGGGTCGAAACGTCGTCGTAAGCTCTCTCTTTTATGTGCGGGTTATTTGTGTATCTTAATAGTTGTTTGTCCACTTACCTTTATAACCCCGCCTTCCCAACCCTCTTCCATATTTCTACCCTTACCCATCCTTTTGCCTTCCCCATCTTACCAAACCTCTCGTCATAACCTCGTATCCAACATTACGTAACCCCATGTCACTGTATCCCGGTGAATCTCTCTGCAGGAGAAGAGAATTAGAGCATAATGCGTCCCAAATTTCTAATGCAGTTAAATATTAGCGCTGAAGAGTTAAAGTAAATCATATTTGGTATTCCCAGATTTTCAAATGGACATTATCCAATTTCTTCGATAAAAATTGAAATATAGAACACTCGAGGCTCAAAACTAATTCAGTTCTTCTATTAAGAAACACAATGTTTCAGAGAGTAACTGAAGAAGCTTTTCCTTGTCTTCTCAGAGTGTCAGTATCCTAAAATGCACCAGCACGTTAATTTGAAGCTATCCAGCTTTGGTTTAATCCAGTTATCATCAGCGTTGAAGGGTGAATCTATTGGATGAGACCGTCAGATATTTGCCTAGGATAACCAGTACTTATGTTTTCCTGGTTTGTTAGATTTAAAAGGGAAAATTAGCATCAACACAGGCTAATAACAACTCAAACATTTCTCTAAGCAAGATACAGCAACTTTTAGCTATCATGTAAGCAACATAAGTACGTTTCTTTAAAACTTTGGCTTCACAAAGATCAATTTTTTACACTGCTCCTGAGGACACGCATGTTAAATGCACTTACGTAGGTTTAACCTAGGACAGTGAGAAGTGAGCTTCTACACAAGAGAGGCAGCAGACAAGAACTACGCTCTAACTGTATCCTTATCCAGAACTTCGGTTCATCTGACATCATTTATTCTTAGGATGACTCGATTTGGAACATGTTCCTACAACATAATGGCATTGGTGTTCACCATTTATATATCTCTTAAAAATAAAAAGATTTTGAAATGAGCTAATGTAGGTAACAACTCTTAGCTTGTAAATGTTAAGAACTCTTAAACAAACCTTGTAAAACTGTGTGTAAAAAAAAGAAGAGTGTTAGAGAGAAAGAGAGTGAGAGATATCTCATTGGCAACACGCACACCCCATCAACTTACTGATGGCGAATGTGGACTTTTCTGCTTCAACATAGGTGTCAACATATTATAAATGTAGGTAACATCAACCAACATCTTACACAGAAGGATTTTGATGAACCTCTGGTTCCTCCCTCGACCCTGTAGAGAGTGACCCATCCGAAGGCATAGTCACTTGCCAACCCCTTGGCTTTGTTTGAGCATTTGACAGTATGACTATACGTACAACCTGGCTATGGGAAAGAGGAAACTAGCTGGCCCTTTGCTCTGAAATCTCCGCCACTGGTTGGAATGCTCTTATCCAATGAACAGATCCTTAATCTCCAACATAAACACGTCCCTCACTGGCAGCATATAACGAAGCCTTCATATCATCCATGGTTCGCTGTCGTTGTCGAGAGTCTGCTACTGATAAGATGAAGGTCTGGAAAAGGTATAAAAGGCAACCCACTGTTTATAACAGAATACTTCATAAGCAAGCCTGTTGGCAAAGGAAAGAAGTCCAAAAGTTGGCCATCTCTAGATGTGAGGCTGACATCAAACGAAACTGTCGTCATGTAGACTGGGCTTCAAAACTTGGTGATCGTTGGTCAAGGACCGACAAGGTTATTCATCTGAGGAAATTATTCCGCCTCTAAATCGGCAGGATGGGACCATCTTTTCTAGCAGTCATGAGAAAGCTGTCCTCTTTCACGGGAACACTTTGCTGCCAAGATGCAAGTTCCCTGATTCAAAAAGAGAACCCCCTTTGCTAGCCTCAAGAACCTTGTCAAATTTGTCAGTGGTGACAGTAAGGCAGCATGAAGAGTATCTTCTTAAATCGCTGACGAACCCAGAAAATGCTGTGGGCCAGATACGGTGAGTTCAACATGATAGCTGAGTAGATGTGGCAGGCCAGCTAGTGGTCACCTCTGACATCTCTCAACACTGCCTGACACAGTGGTATATGACCCTTTTTCCTGAGGAAAGAGGCAAATTATAAGCCCTGTTTCACGAAAAGAAGATAGAGCGGAAATAAGGACTACAGACGAGGTGTCACTCTGTTAGTCACTGTCAATCATCTGTCCGTGAGGCAATAATCTCAAGACAAATGAAACGTTTTTACCGACTGCCACTCTTTTATAGACCGTCAGTAAGTCTTCAGTTTACTCGCTGCTGATTTGCTGTTTTACCCTACCCCTCCACTGTGGTGGCGACAGTCACGCATGAATTAAGATCAAGTTGTGTAGCGGCACCTGGACATCGATCGCAGGTATTTTCGGCTCTTGGCCAAAACTGCAAGCACTAGGAGTCGCCAGCTCTGTAAAATATGATTAATCAGTGATTATACCTTCAGGTATATCTCTAAGAGTAACTAGTTCTCAACTGACAAAGTCAACAAAGACACTTGGTGCAAGTGTTTCCACAGGGAAGTGGTGCTTGACCATTGTTTATGGAATTCTACTTTAACAAATTTCACAACTCATCCAAGAACCCTGAGCATCTGCGGGCGACGATTCTCAAACATTACTTATACAAGGAGAAAAATGTCACCTGCGTGAACATACATCAATCCCAGCTTTACAGCTTAAATTAACCTGGTGAAAACAGATGAACAGGTCACATTTGCTCCTGTGAAAAACACTAATGATGATGATCTCTAGTAACTATGATGGTAATACTGGAGCAGAGGCAAGGGCAAATATTGTGGTTGGTATACGGGAAGGAAATTTATATCCTGCAATGAAATTTGACTCCAATATCGACTATAAAGAACCACGTTGTAAATCCTGCAAAGTGGCCACGAAGTTTACAGCACTTTGATTGTATCTCGCATCTGGCCCTTCGACAGGAAAGAGTGCAAGATTCCGCAGTGAGAACAAGTACTCTCCCCACCTTGATATGCCCACATCCTTGGAATGCCTGCCCCCCCCCCCTGTTTCATCTGCAACTTCTTGAAAGACAAGAACAGAGTCAAAACGATTCAGCTCTTAGCTTTGGATCCAGCCTGACGATCTCTCATTTCCCCAGAGTTTTCAACACTCAGAAAGATTGTTCCAAATTGTCAAGACACCACACTTGGTTTTACTCCGAGGACAGAAGAATTGACCTTCCTACAACTTCTGACACAACAATGATTGATCTTAAACTGCAACTGCACTCTTGTACCCTTTCCAATTATTGCACTAATCCAGATAATCTGTTCCTAGGTTTGAACTAGACCCAGAACATGTTTCTTCAGATACATCTATTCAAATAAGTCAGACTGACCAACTGAAATCACTGGCCCAGAGAGGGCTCCAACTTCTTGTTGTTCACTATTTGTATATCTCATAATAAAAACGCTTTCAGAACAGCTTCTGTAGTAACACTCTAGCTTATAATTAAAGTTAAGAACCAAATCGGTCAGCGGCTTTAGCCAGCCTCTCATTAACCTTTTAAATAAATCTTCCACCTAATTTTACTTTAAAACCTTAGTCAACGCATTCTTTAAATTATGTCGCCCTAGCACAATGCCCTTTCCCTTCCTCTCACACACCAAAATACCTTGTGCCGCTTCCTCTATAGTGGCGCACACCCGGTTCTTCTTTGATTCCCTATCATCCTCTGTACCATCTCTTCTTCCTCCACTCCCAGTAACTTATTGTCCCACCACATCCTTTACTTGTTTTTCCCCTCCTATACCAACAACGACCTCCTTTTGGACCCCTTTTCTACACTCTCATTCTTAAACTCTTGTCTTTCTTTTGTTCCCCTCTTCTTTCCATCCCGTTTCCTTTCTGTTGCCTTCATGTTCTTGATTACTTCTCTCGCCACTCACTGTTCTTCCTTCCTTCTCTTCCCCTTACTCAAATCATTGTCCCTTATCTAACTCTACACCCTCTCTTTTTTCTTCCCTTCCCCTTGATCGTCTCTTCTTACCCATAAAATTACCCCAACTTTTGCATAGGTTTGCTTGCTCTCTTTTCACTCATCATTCCACTACCCCTGTATCTACCTCCCTCCATGACCGAAGTGTTAAGGAAACGTATGTATTATCGCCATTACAGGGGCTTCGGTAAAGTTCTGGAAGTGTCTAAATGAATTGGGGAATTGATATTTCACAACGATTTTGTCGAGCAAACTCAGTAAACACACACTGTTTGTTCCAGCACTAAAATGACCAGAAACAGCGCGTGCTACCTGGAGCTCAGGCTACATTTGTTAGCGTTACTTATATATAAAATATATATATTATATATATTTTTTTATATATATATAAATAAAATATATATATATTATATATATATATATATATTATATATATATAAAATAATATTTTTAAATTTAAATTTGTGAACAGGCCGAACTCTTTTTAAAAATTATACTTTTTAAAAAATATTTTTAGTGACTGATAGGTTATTTTTCTTTGAAAATAATTTATATAGAACAGGCAGAGATCTTGCGGTCCGCCTGAACGAGCATCGAAATGACAGTAACAGAGACGACTTCAATTAAGGTACGCCTGTGTTCTTCACAGAGACTCCACGGGGCATTTGATGAACTGGATGAGGCAGAACTCGTTCTCACCTAAAAAGACCTTAGAGGCCGAAGGTGTCTAAAACCCTGGCTAATTGCCTTCACCGACACAGTAGAACGTAACACTGGAAACCACAAAATTTAAACATTAGCAAACATGATACTCAGGCAGGCTAAGCACCACTAACCCAGCAACACAGGAGTCACATGATCTCATCCACTACCCGTCCTCATTCCAACATGTCATTCTTCACGGTTATCTAACCGAGGCCTTCCGCTGGCTTGCCGGTCCACCCCTTTAAAAATTATGGTCATAGTTGTAACCATTACTATCATTTTTTTGGGCCAGATCTTATTGAGTACTCGCTTTTGATTTCAGAATGTTTACATGGTTCCTGTGAGGTGCCTGGATATCTGAAATTCTTTTTCTTACAATCATAGTATGAATGATTCTGAATGTTGAGAACTAGAAATATTCAATTGATTACTTTTTTTTGTGCCACGACATTTTGGCGTTCAAATATCTTGACACCTCTTTTGGCCTTCTGTATGATGAGTACCATGTTAATTAAACTCCATTAATTAATTAAACTCCATTTGATTTGGTCATCGTTTCGGACAAAAATTGTCAGCAGTATCTCAGAATGTCAGTGGCCACTGTCCTCAATGCTAAATTCCTAAGATTCCATTGATCACTAAGATCCCATATATAGTTTTTGTACCTGACACTGTAGTGATATCCCACAGGGGAGGTGCAGGTTCTGTAGCCTACAGACGAAGTAGACGATATTTAGCCCGCAACGAATAGTTAATAAGGAACAGTTACAGAAAACTTTGTCAGATGGCGCAGCTTCCCCAAAAGTCTTCCTCTTGCAGATTCACTGCCTTGGGCGCTAGGATGAGCAAAGTTCTGCAGGTAAAACACATCTGGTAAAAATCTTGGTAACTCAATGTCAGGAGAGCGCCTGTTTTTAGCTTTCTATAAATCAGAGCTTCTCGGTGTTCCCAGTTTAGACTCTGGCTGAGTTACTGCTTCAAGACAGCCTTAACGTGCGTGACCTTCCTCAATTTAACGACAACGAAAATGCGGACTGGTGGAACATAGTTGAAATGAGTAAAACGCTTCGATTAAAGTTTACTCGTTAAGTAAAATGAAAAAAAGTTAGATTAGGACACCTCACTTTTGGCATATCCAATGGTGATGTTTTTGTTCCATAAGGTCTGGACTTTTCTGGCTTGCAAAATTTCTACTTTTGTAATGGTTGGAATTAGAAATGTACCGATATCCGACGATACCGAAGTATAGGTATCGGCCATTTTTATCGCATCCGTACACGTTTAAAAAACAGCCACTACATTTTAAACTAATATTATTACATGTGTATTTTAAAAATATCTGCATTATCACACCTAAACCTCACGAATGTCTCTCTCTCTCTCTCTCTCTCTCTCTCTTCTCTCTCTCTCTCTCCACACACCACACACACAAAAACACACTTTATGATAACAATCAAGTTTAGCGGCGCTTACTAGCGGGGACACTAATTATATTGACCTTTATAAGCCATTTTGTAATATGGAAAACATTTGCAAAGGCATAGTGTATAAAGCTATGCTCACACCTGCGAAACCAAACCGTCCTTAACGTTCTGTTAAGTCATAACATAAACTAAGTAATGATCCTAGAAAACCTTAAGAGATTAGACAAAGTGAATGTGGTAGTAATTATGGACAAGGGGATTACAATGGAATAATGAACCTGTTATTAGAAGACAGAAATGTACGCTGAGGTCAGTGGTCAAGTGCGGTCATACAGCTAAGCTCTAGTTAGTTAGCGTGGGCTGTTACCCATACCATGGCTTGTTGTAGTGCTTTAGAATCTCATTTTCACGTGTTGAAGAAGGAGATTCTACTTATTCAGGGGGAAAATAGGAAGCTGAAGCTTCGCATAGATGAGTTTGGGAGCGAGTGTGAGATGGATTTAGCTGGTAAGAAGGAATGGTCACCAGCAGTGATAGTGGCAGCCGCTTCAAGTGGCAAGTGGTTCACAGTTCAGGAAGAAGGAAGATGAGGAGAGTTAATAGAGAAGATGTGAAGGTAGGAAATCGATTCTCTGTTCTCCAAAACGAGTGTACTTCAGCGGTTAGTGAGGTTGAAGGTACCACTGATTCCTCTGCTAATCAAGGTAAGAATATTTTAATATTTAGGCGATTCTCGGGAAAGAAAATATGGACCGTGCATTTTGTAACAGAGACAGAAAGGTCAGACAGAGTGTGTCTTCCTGGAGCTGGTGTTGGCGACATAGTCAGTAGGTTGGATAATATTATGGCAGGTAAAGGGAACAAACCCATTTTGTCTTAGTGCTGGAGGTAATGACATTGGGAAGGGCAGGAGAGAGGAGCTGCTGGACAATACAGGTCAGCCATAGAATAGTTAGGTCTAAGTGAGGGATCCCAGTCATATGTAGCATCTTTCCTAGAAATGGAGTGGGCAATGAATGGATGTCTAGGGCAATTGGTATAAATTGCTGGCTAGAAAGGTAACTGCAAGGAACTTGCAATTCCATTCTTGATAACTGGGACCTATTCTTGGCAAACGTGATATGTATGAAAGGGGATGGGATTCATCTCTCTGGGGATGGAGTGGTTGCATTAGCCAATTAAATTGAGAGGGTAATTGATGACTTGTTTAGGAATTTAAACTGATAGATTATAGAGGTATGGGTGTTTGTGGGAAACAATCAGGCTGCAGCATTAGGGTTTAAAAACAGCAGTTATTACCGGATACTCAGGGATATGTTTAAAAGACAATATTCAAAATAAAGTTGCTAGTAATGGTAAATCAACTGATCAACAAACAAAGAGAGATAGTAGAGGGCAACGAGTGACTAGCTCTCTTAAGGTTTACTATACAAATAGTAGGAGTCTAAAAAAAATAAGATAGATGACTAAAATTACTTGCAAGTGTAGGTAATATGGATATTATTGGTATAACAGAGACCTAGTTCAACTGAAAGATGGGTCAACAGGAAGGGTGGTGGTGTGGCGAAGTATGTCAGAGAAAATTTAAATTGTTGTCTTAGACATGATATAAGTTTAGAAACATGAACACCAGAATCTGTTTGGCTAGAGTATTCGAGAGACGTGACAAATTAATTTTGGTGTGATTTATAGGCCCCCAAACCTTGATAGGGAGAGTGCAGTAAGCTGTTATGGACGAAATTCATTAGGCATCTAGATATGAAAATGTTGTGATAATGGGAGATTTTAACTTTAGACAAATTGATTGGAACAATATGACAGGAAATCTTGATCTAGTGACTTTATTGTTTACGGTTCAGGATTGCTTTTTAGAAACATTTGTGACAGAATCAACTAGAGGAAACAATCTGCTTGACTTGGTTCTTGCCAACAAAGATTCACTAATTAATAATCTTGAGGTAATGATGAGCTTGGGGAAAGTGATCAAAATCACTTAGTTTCAATATATATGGAATTACCCAGATAACTGCAATCAAATCTCTGTCCCAGATTTTCGCTTGGTCGCCCTTCATGGACTGAAAAATTACTTTGGTGAGCAAAATTAGGATGTCCTAACTATGGGTCAGGTAGGTGATCTTGGTTGCCAATATGACGTTTTTCAGAGCATAGTTCTAGCTGCCTAGTGAACTTTTTGTTCCGATAGGGAAATTAGATCTAACAAAAATGATCCCAATGGATGAACAATGATTAAAACATCTCACTGGGTCAAAGAGAGGCATATATAGGCGTATTAAAAGAGGGGATGGGAAGTAAGAAATCAATATATTCAATTAAAGAGAAATATAAAGAAAGGAATAAGAAAAGCAAAAGAGTTTAAATGAGGCTAAGGTCGCAAGGGATTCAAAGGCTAACCCAAAGGGTTCTTTCAGGTATACAGAAGTAAGATTAGGGACAAGATTGGCCACTTAAGAGAAAACTCTGGTCAGATCACTGACAGTGATAAGGATATGTGTGAAATTCTAAATACCTACTTCCTCTCAGTTTTCACCCAGGAAAATACTAGCGATATTCCTGAAATAACAGATTATGAAGAACGGATGATTAATAAACTAAATACGATTGTGGTAACTAGTGACATGGTCCTCAGACAAATAGAGAAACTAAAACCTAACAAATGCCCAGACCCTGATGAACTGTTTGCAGGGGTGTTAAAAAGGGAATTAAAGAGGAATTAGCATACCTTCGGCTAATCTTTTTAACATATCACTACAAACTGGCATAGTGCCTGATAAGTGGAAAATGGCATATGTAATACCTATTTACAAGGCAGGTGAGAGGTCCTTGGCTTCGAACTATAGACCAGTAAGCCTTACCTCCATAGTGGGAAAATTTATGGAATCAATAATTGCCGAAGCAATTCCCTAGCCATCTTGACAGGCACAGATTGATTAATGAACTAACACGGTTTTACGAAGGGGCGTTCTGTCTTACGAATTTATAATTTTTTTTCACTAAGTGTTTGAAGAGGTAGATCAAGGTAATGGGAAAATGATATTGTGTATATGGACTTCGTAAGGCTTTCGCTAGAGTTCCCACCAGAGGCTATGAGGAAACTTAGGACACACGGAATAGGAGGAGAAAATTTTTTCCTTGGTAGAGGCATGGCTGACAAATAGACAGCAGGGGAGTTTGCATAAATGGGGAGAAATCAGAATGGGGGCACGTCACAAGCGGTGTTCCTCAGGGGTCAGTGTTGGGCCCGTTGTTGTTCACAATTTGCTAAACGACATAGTAGGGGAAAAAATAGCGATTTTAAGCAAATTTGCTGATGACACCAAAAAAAGGCTGTCCAATTCATTCTAATGAGGACATTAGAGCACTCCAGGATGATTTGAATAGACTGACGCAATGGTCGGAGAAGTGGCAGATGCAGTTTAATATTGACAAATGCAAAGTTCTAAATGTTGGAAAAGTTTTAAAAAACCATGCCAAAATATAAACTAAATAATGTAGATCTTAATACTACCGATTGCGAAAAGGATTTAGGAGTTCTGGTTATCAGTAACCTAAAACCAAGATAACAGTGCATCAGTGTTCGCAATAAAGCTAAAATAATTCTTTGCTTATATCTAGAAGTATAAATAACAGAAATCCTCAGGTTGTTCTTCAACTCTATATATCCTTGGTTAGACCTCATTTAGACTATGCTGCTCAGTTCTGGTCACCGTATTACAGAATGGATTTTAAATTTCTCTGGAAAACGTACAGAGGGGATGACAAAGATGATCCCAGTATCAGAAATCTTCCCTATGAGGATAGACTGAAGGCACTGAATCTGCACTGTCTCGAAAGGCGTAGAATTAGGGGGGATATGATCGAGGTGTATAAATGGAAAACAGGAATAAATAGTGGGGATGTAAATAGTGTGCTGAAAATTTCCAGCCAAGACAAGACTCGCAGCAATGGTTTCAGGTTGGAAAAATTCAGATTCAGGAAAGATATAGGAAAGCACTGGTTTTTTAATAGAGTTGTGGATGAGTGGAACAAACTCCCGAGTACAGTTATTCAGGCTAAAACGTTGTGTTGTTTTAGAAATAGGTTAGATAAATACATGAGATGGGAAGTACAGTGCCTGCACTCTGAAGGAGGGGTGTTAATGTTGCAGTTTAAAAACTGTAGTGTAAAGCACCCTTCTGGCAAGACAGTGATGGAGTGAATGATGGTGAAAGTTTTTCTTTTTCGGGCCACCTTGCCTTGGTGGGAATCGGCCAGTGTGATAATAAATAATAAATAAATAAATACATGAGTGGGTGTGGGTGGGTGTGAGTTGGACCTGACTAGCTTGTGCTGCTGGGTCTGGTGCAGTGATCCATCCTTGAGTGGGGATGACCAGACTGGGTGGGTCATTGGGGTAATCCGGGGGTGGGTCATTGGTCTAATCCGGAGGGGAACCTGGACCTGCTCCGCATGGGTCAGTAGGCCTGTTGCAGTTGTGTACGAATGGTATATAATACCGGTATTATATACCATTCGTACACAACTTGTCAGACACTGCAACATCATGGAATCTTAATTCTGAGGACATGTACATAACCTTCACGACTACGACAACTACCACTACAACTAACCCATCTCTTTGGGAAGGACCTACTTCCACTGGGGAATCCCGCCTACCAGTGAATTTGCCCTCGTCTGCTTCACCTGACGTTACTATATAAGCGCCAGGATTCTTTCTTCTGCTTCAGAATCTCCACGACTGTGGTGCTGTTCGCACCTACTCCTAGGTTGAGGGACTGATTACCTCATCTTCTGTACATAGTTCTACTGTCTTCAAGTTATGTCCTAGAATTTGTATTGATAAAGCCACTGGATGGCGAAACGTCTACAATAAAGATACCCAGATGTTGCACATGTGTCTTACTCTCGGATGTTGCAGTGTTCCTTCTTTCTGTTCTTATGTTCTTAATAAGAACCCGCTTGACCAGGTTAACTAAAAGTTGTATAAACTACTTAAAACTTTATTTTGTGGTAGTGAGGTAATTAAACAATTGCACAGTTATGATCATGACACTTCCTTATATGTACGGCTTAATTATAACTCATAAACGGAATTTCCAACGAGACCTATTATTAGCTCCTTGGGGTTTGTGACGTATAACTTGACCAGATGGTTAGTTAAGTGATAACACAGATGCTCGGTAACATCTCGGAAACCCACATGAACGCAAACATTAACCTAATTGATAAATTTCACAGCCTGGACAATTTTTAATGACTTTAGGGTTAGTAAGTTTTTTATATTTCTTCGTTGTTTACCCGTGTTTTTAGTACCAGATATGTTATCCTATCTTGAACAATTAGAAGAGTCCCCCCTTGCTGTTATCCTATTAATAAGTTGATCAAGTTTTGTGTAGTTGACTGCCAGTTCGTGTTGGAAGGAAAGTATTATGCCCAAAGGCAAGGATGGCTAGGGGAAATCACTGTCTTTCCTATATAGTAATCTGAATATGAAGTTTAAACTAAATTGCTGAGATATCCTACATCAGGAAGCCAGGTGCTTCAGGTATGTACATGACATCCTGTGTGATGAATGGTTTTGAAAACCGACAAGTTGAAAAATTTGAGACACTTATGCAACACATGGGAATCTTTATTGAACAAACGTTTCGCCAAAACAGTGGCTTCATCAGTCAGTAAGGAGAGTAAAGTTTGAGGTAATCAGTCCCTCAATCTGGATTCGATGTGTTCAGTCCATCACTCTTGTAGGAAGTGCAGCATAGGGCCAGAGAGGTGGCTTATATACTGCGGTGAGATGAGTTGAAGCAGGAGGAGGTGGGATCACAGGGGGACCTCCCCACTAATGTAAGTAGGTCGTCGTCCAAAGGCTGGCAAGCGTTGAAGTCTTTGTACCAAGATCCCATGATTTTTGCAGTGTCTGACAGATGTGATGAATGGTTTTGAAAACCGACAAGTTGAAGAATTGAGACACTTATGCAACACATGGGAATCTTTATTGAAGAAACGTTTTCGCCACCACAGTGGCTTCATCAGTCCAATACAAAGTAGAAGTGAGTAAAAGGAGAGTGGAAGTTTTGAGGTAATCAGTCCCTCAACCTGGATTCGGTTTGTTCAGTCCATCACTCTTGTAGGAAGTGCAGCATAGGGCCCCGAGAGGTGGCTTATATACGCGGTGAGATGAGTTTTTAAGCAGGAGGGGTGGGAATCACAGTGGACCTGCCACTATGTAAGTAGGCGTCGTTGCATAAGTGTCTCAATTCTTCAACTTGTCGGTTTTCAAAACCATTCATCACATCTGTCAGACACTGCAACATCAGGATCTTGGTACAAAGACTTCAACGCTTGCCCAACCTTTTGGGCGACGACCTACTTACACAGTGGCATTTCCCACTGTGATCCCACCTCCTCCTGCTTCAACTCATCTCACCGCAGTATATAAGCCACCTCTCTGGCCCTATGCTGCACTTCCTACAAGAGTGGTGGACTGAACACATCGAATCCAGGTTGAGGGACTGATTACCTCAAACTTCTACTCTCCTTACTCACTTCTACTTTGTATTGGACTGATGAACCACTGTGTGGCGAAACGTTTCTTCAACCATGACATCCTTGCTTGTGGCAGACATTAAAGTATCTTGATTTCTTTTATTACCGAGACTTAACTCACTCGTCCCCTCCATTAAAATCACAGTGGAGAAAGAAGCGAAATTTAGGTACCCCTTTTTAGATGTTTTGATCCACAGGGATGATAGAAATTTCAAGTTCATAGTAATAAAAGGAAGGCCACTAATATTTGCTCCTACATCCACTGCTACTCCAACCATGACACAGAGTAAAAATGAGTATCTTTCTCGCTGTGCTTCTGACAGCTTTACTAGTTTGCAGTGTACTGATTTCTTGAGGAAATCACGAAAATATTTTATACTGAAGCGAAACTATGGTATCCTAAGGAGTTTTCAAAAACCGCTTTGTTAACACCCAGGAAGACTTAATATAGAACTGACCCAAGAAAAGCCCTCATGTTAATAAGTGTAAGTTTTCCCCGTACCATGAGAATTTACATGTCCCTGCCGAATGTCTCAAAAAGATTCAACATGCAGCAGTCTTTAAAAATTCACGGATGGTTAAAAGCAAGTTGATCAAGAAATTCCCCAGAAAGGTGCAAAGGTGCACTTATCTTAGTGGGACAGACTAGTAAAACCCCCCTTTATATCAATAATGTAGAATAAGAATCCAATGCCTATTTAACTACACACAGTTGGTAGAACCCCTGGAAAATACAAGCACTTCATCCTGGCTTCCTCTCGGCCCATCCGAGAGGGAGCCCCGATCACTAGCAGCCAACAATACCTATAACCCAGCAAACTGCCCCGATGGGATCAACTATCCTTGGAAGAATGGCAGCTCTTAGCATGGGACTATTTCCTGTGTATCCACACGGCTGACACCTATATCCATCACAGTGTCGGGCGACAGGGAGGAGCTGCTGACCACAGGGAGGAGTACAAGATCAAAGTAGTCCTTCCCCAAAAAGTTGGGTTAGTTGTAGTAGTAGTTGTTCGTAGTCGTGAAGGTTATGTACAAAGTCCTTAGAATCAAGATTCCATGATGATTCTAAGGACAGTACATAACCTTCACGACTAAAGACAACTACTACTACAACTAACCCATCTCTTTGGGAAGGACCTACTTCCACGGGGGAAACCCGCCTACAGGC